>JAXQQM020087522.1:0-31293 GCA_034641835.2 Pinus albicaulis
GAAGCTTGGAATGCATAGTTGTAAGGACATCACTCTAACCAACATCTTGAGCACCTATTCTTGGTGAATTTGACAAAGGTAGTATATGAAAAAAATTAAAGTATTTTATCAAAAATTCCAGTGTTTCACTAGTAGCTTCAAACACCATGTCCTAATGTTGCAAACACATAAATACTATTTATATGACTATTGGGATGGGTCATTAATTGTCACCAGTACTATCCCTAATATTGAAAATTATTTGTAAATAACTAGCACCCATTCTCTTTAAAATTATATTTAGGATTCTTCATTAATAATATGTATTTTTGAGGCATCGAAAATAAATTTAACCACTCAAGACCAACAATCCATGATGCCAATATACTAAATTTAAAACCATGTCATCTTGGAAATTTATTTAAAAATATGGTGAAGATCATATGTACAATAGTTATACAAAATGGTGTTTAACATTAGGCTCCTACTTGGGGACACGTGCTCTTCTCGGGAGGGCATGATAGCCTCAAAGTCTCATCATGTACATTTAAGGAATATCTCCATATCAACAAAATACCATACACAAAATTTTCCTCTATCAAGAAAAGGAAAGCCATCAATTTACTACTTAAGGGAGCTTATTCATATCTATACTATTGCTAACAAAATTATTGTAGCATGTTACCTAGCACTCTCATTTTGAAATCCCCCTTACCTATGTGTTGAGTCATCATGCAAAACAAGGAGACATCAAAGTCTGAATTCTTGTATGTGAGAACCTTTGTCACTTCTAGACATTGTCCTCTGCTACTATCTGAGAATATATGTGGTTGTTCTAATTTAATCCTTACAAAATTTTGGCTTGTTAGGACACTATAGACATCTTGTTCTAGTGGGTTTGTATCAGTGAAAGTGGTGAAATTAGCATATCCACTATTGGGACATTATATCCAATTATCTTAGGGACACATTTCTCTTTGAAATTTTCTATCTATAACTTTTTTAATTGATACTTGGTGATTGAGATTAATTTGTAGCCTCATTCACTTTGAAATTATATTATAAACAATTTTTTTGGGAGAAAGGAGAAGGTCCTACAAAAATGATACAGATAAATGCCTCACCTTGTTGTTTACTACTTTCATTGCCTTCACTATGAATCCATCTAGTATGCAAAAATTTTCACACATGAGGTTGGTCTACATCAACAATTCTAAATACACAAACCCATAGAGTAGTTCAATCTATGGTAGGATTTCCAACTTGTTTTATGTCAAGGAGATATCCATTAAACCTAATTGTCATGTTTTTCAATTTAGAGTGTACTCCTTTCCCAAATTCCAAGAAAAATAAGTAGGCATATCCATTGGACATAAATAACTAAAAATTGTTGGGTACTAGTACTCCATCTCCTAGTTGCATACTAGTACTTCTTGAGACTGATATTTCCATTCCAAGTTGACGATGTCCAATTGTTTCACATGTTTGAAGTTTTCAGATCCTTGTGTTATCTTTATGTATAGATCCTTATTACTAGACTTTATAAGATGCAACTATCCATATTTTGAACTCGTATGTGAAGAGAACCTGTTTGAATCATGGACCATTAGGATCAAAGATACTTCCTCTTGTGGTATTGTATTGCAAATTTTTACCACTAAAAGTATTCCTACAAGGAAAATTCATAACCTTATTCTAATTTAGAATGAAACTAGAATACAATTTTTTATCTAACATTAAAATGTGTATAGGGATAGTAAACATACACATCTTCTACATTATTCATTCGGCGAGAGGTCAAAGACTTATATAATATGATTTTTTTCACCATTTGTCCACTGTCTTGGAAAACCTCTCAACATTTTTTACTGTGCCCATAGGCATTGTTGAGAGTTTTTATCAGCGATTAAACCTCTTAATATTTAATTGTCAATATGGGACTTGTAAACATGAGTTGTACTACATTTTTGTCTCATCTTAATGGTCAGAGTATATAAGTTTCCTTAATAATGTTATTTTAAAGAAAAAACGAAATCTTAATGAAATTCCCTAAATTTATAAACGAAATCGAATTGATGTCACACTGCTTATAAAACCAAATCTATGCTACTGGTTTGGAAATTGAACTAATTCTAAATTATACTATGATATTCTAATGAGTGGAATTAAATCACAATGGAAATTCTGTTTTAATAACTTGAATTAAATCACACCAGAAATGCTTGAATTAACCATATTGGAAATGCTTGAATTAAATCACACTAGGTCCAAAAAATACACTATTCTACTTCACTAGATCACACAATCCAATCAAATCGTTTTTAAACTACTTAATAACAATGATGCTATTATGCTATTGATTAAATCATTAACTAAATTACTGTGATGGAAATCATAACGAAATCAGTAACTAAATCGACGTAAATGAAATTACTATAATTTAATTAGAACAAAACCATTTCAATCATGCTATTTAACTAAACCAATGTAAATGAATTAATAAAAAACTCACTGCAAATGCTACTATAATTGTCTGCTCCTAATCACACTATTCTAACCTATGAATACCAATAAAGAAACACTCACACACAACACTTGAAAACACAATCTAGAAATGCTAATTGTAAGTCTTCAAACTTACACACAAGCTCACAATATAACTCAACTCCTTAATTCGAATTGTAACGACTGAAATCCAGATGATTTACAAGTTAAATGAACTCATTGCATTTAGGGAAATATGAAAACACATGCCACACTTTGATAAAATGGTAGATTTGATGGTAGTTACTGAATTTTTGTAATATTCCCAAATTTTCACAAGATAATTGGAATATTAAAGTTCTTAATTTTCATAATTAATTAAGTAAATAAGAGGGTGGAGGGACCCATAAACCCCAAAGATAAATAAAATCCACTTTTGATGTGTGAATGTGGATATTTCAGATGTAGATCTACATTATGGATTCGTGGAACAACTTCTTAATGAGAAGGGAGTGGAGATCATGTCTCATTAATGAGATAGATCATGGAGGTTGAAGCAGTCAAGTAAGATCATGGATCTTAAATATAAAATCATGAGAATATTGGAAGAGGTCAACTAAGATCATAGTTCATTCAAAGTAAGATCATAAAGCACTTATGATAAGTTAGTGGAGGAAGTGGTGCATCTAATGCACACCTGATGGAGGAAGTAGTGCATTTAATGCAAAGGGTGATCACCACATGTCGACATGATGGAGGATATGGAGAGACAACATAGCCAATCATGGATACTTATGTCCACATGTACAACGTAGTTATGAGATGGAATTATGCTATGGAAGGCTCACAATCTATATAGTGAAGGTGAAGGCACACTGGAGGGAAAATTTTAGTTTTGGATTATTATTTCTAATATGTTTAGATCTGGATTTGTCTTAGGAAATTTATTTGCATGCTTATGTTGTTTAGCTAAGTCTGCAGTGTTGTTTAGCACAAGGTGTTTCTGAGTGGAAATCCCACCCGTACCCATGAGGGACTTCGAGAGCCTACTCTAGGAAGGTTTCTATTGGGCTTTATTCCTCACTAGGCATTGGTTCCATCTTCAGGAGGTTGTTTCTAGCATTTCATCTAGGAAGCCAGTGGAGGATTCATCCTTCCACTTTTTTCTTCATATTCAGCCTTTTAGGAGCAGTAGATCTATATCCAGCATTTAGGCCATTGTGTTTTACCTCCATGCAAAAACAGTTCCCTCAAGGATTACATAGTGTATTCTTGTAGATCTATTGGAGGAAGGAAGTTTTCAACATTTTAGCTGGAAATCCTTTGAGGGATCATATCCTCACATTGTATTCATTATTTCCATAATTCCGGAGTTGATTTGACATATCTAGCAGCAGGCTATTGAGCCTTCCTCCCTTACAACACAATTTTCTAAAGTTTTTGATCATTCAACAACTATTTTCAGTGAAGGAGATTGGAGGAGATAGATCTTGAACTTTTAGCCCGAGGATCTAGTGAAGGGATCAAACCTTCTTGCATAGAGCTTATTTCACATCACTGCAACCATCATATCTATAGTTCATGAAGCAGATCTGCATACCCAACAGCTACATGTATAAGCCCTAAGAGGGTGATTTTCTTAGATTCATATATCTGATAAATCCTTTCTGGGTTATCTTGGGTATCCATCATAGAGCCCAGATCTCTATTTTTAGCATCATCGGAGCTCCCAAACTTCCTAGATATAAATTTCTATTTTTATGGCAGTTGTAATCCTAACAGTTGTAGTAGGGACAATGCAATTTTCCTTCCAGCAGTTCAGCAGTTACGCAGTCCCTCTTGTGGGATCATTTCAGGGTCATTCTAGGCCATCTCTTTGGTTTGGGTGTCTCATATTTTGAGCACTATTGTACTAGTTTATCCACCTCCATATAATAAAATGGCTCAACTATTGCTGTGCATTCTGATGTGTATTTAGATTTATTGTTTACTTTGCTACAATTCTTATATTGTGTTTTAGTATTACTGCATTCTCCCTTTTGAGATATTAAAATTTGTTGGAAATCAAATTGATTTTCTAGCCATTTATATAAACATGATATGACAGGACCTGTTATGTACAAAATCGCTCTATTTAAGTAAAGAATGACTCTGCATAAGTATAGAATGCATAATTATATAGTTGATCCAATCCTAGTCTTGGAACGCATGCAATGAATCAATAGGAATTTCAATCCTGCAAATTTTAATAAGAAGTTAAGCAATATAATATATAAATCGATATTCCATACCACGATATCAAAACATCCAAAAGGATCAGGACTTCAATCCTCAATTAAATCATGCTTTTACTATGCCAATGGCCCAAAGCAATATTACAAGTCTTATTAATAATTAACACAACCAATATCATGTTCTATTGTTTCTAAGAATTCTTACACAAACATGACACTACAAGATAATTTTGCTAAAAACCAAGAAGAATTCTAATTGAATGAATTCTGGAATTTTTAATCTTAAATCTATAAGACATATTTAATTACAGAATGACAGTATATTTCACACAACAATCTCTCGATGAAATTCTTACTTCGAATGTAAATCCTATGATCTAAATAGGCTAAAGGACTTGTTTCCAGTTATGGTGGGTCCTTTCCACTCTTTGAGCAAGCCCAGATTAACTCAAATCACTTAAAAAATTAAAAAAAAAATCAATTCCAGAACTTTAAGTATGGAATTGAAATTTTGTGCTATAGTTCAGCAAAACATGAATTCTAACATCAAACGCATCAATGTATTCATAACATAAGAAAGATTAGATCTATTTCCTACTTCCTATTGTCATCTATTACTCCTTTTATACCACACCAGGATTCCATTGTTCATATGCTTTCTTTCTTTTTTTTGATATTGTAGAGCATCGGGCTTTTTATAATGCAGCTAATGCATAACCAATATAACTAAACAAAATGAATACAACCTCAAGGCTAAAGTAAGCCATATGATATCTTCTAGAAAAGTCATAAGAAGGGTCATGGTTAGCTTTTTCTAAGCATGGAGAAATTGGAGGAATCGTTTCCATATTTAGATCAACAAGGCGTGCACAACCAAATCCGAATTAGCCAAGTCATTCACGTTCAACATGATTACATTTACATTGGAATATTCCCCTGACCGTAAATCCTTCATGGTAAAGAATTTTTCCAAACTATTTCTAGGTTACATGAATAAGGGTAGTTTTAAAAAAACCCATGTGCCAAAATTTCATGATTCTTCCCTATTTGATCACAAACATTATATTTTCACCTACAACAATTTTGTACTTAACTCTGTAGTAACTAGTTTAACTGCATTATGAAGAATTTCAGCGATGAAACTCTTCGACAAATGAACTTAGTGAAAATATCATTATTAAGTCATGAAAAAATTATCTTTAATCGTATAAAATATTAGAAAGCTAATGATAAATGTTGGAACAGGGTCCCCTAACAACTGTGAATTTTGTATAAATATTGTATATTTTTCTCTGAATTAGTCTAACACAAGGGTTTTGGGGTGGGTCAAAGCCCCTAACGCATTTTAAATGGGTCAAGGGTAGACCAAGAGTTTGCAAACCACAGTTTGTGGACCATTGGATGCATAGGCTAAATCAGTATAAATAGATGAACCTTTTTGAGTCATAGGTAAGAAAAGAATAGAGATTGATGCAAAGCAGGAATTGTTAGATATGTGGTAGGGTTGTTTGGCTTAGGACTCCTGCTAGATGTGTGTGCAGAGATCCTCTATCATGTTGTGTGTGGACCTTGCTGGCTGTGTGCGCAGGTGGTATTTTGGGAATGTAAGAGGATTTTGGTAATAATAGATATATGCGAAAGTATTGTGGACATTTGATGTTATCTGGATCTGTTATGTTTTTTTTTTTCTAAGTAATATTAAATTCTATTATTGAAACATAGTGTACATGGAGGCTCAGGCCTCTATAGTTCAAGCCTGAATCAGCAGCATAATTTGCAGAAAAACAAAAAAAATGGAGCTGCCCACGCAGGGGAAACCAGCCCATAGATAGTTTGATTTGTTACATCGCGTGAGGAAACCAGCGTTATACAGACAAAATTTATTGTGCCAAACATAGATAACAACATTTAACAGGACCTTGATACTGAAAGCAGTAAACATGAAAAAACCTGGGAGCCTAGGTGTCATGAGGCGTAGGAGGAGTCTCTTCTACAATGAGACACCTGTATTCGTTGGTGTCGGCGTCCTGGGTAGCAAGTGCTACGTGGCGGGGCTCTAAGGCCTGTTTTCTCTTCTCCTTGTCATCCTTGCTGTATCCAGAGCTACTGCTGCTATCTGAGCACGAATTGTACTTGCCAGATTCATGATAACCCTTATCATCCGCATGGGAGTCAAAGTCACTACTTGAGAGCTTCTGCAATTTGGGTGGACCATGGCTGGGAACCTCAGTGTGTTGAACATTGGATAAACCAACACTCCATGTGTGTTTCATGACATGGACTAACCGCCTCTTGTGGATCCTTATCTTTGGTGATACGATCGTTGACTAACACCTGCAGGTTTTGGTCTAATGACATTCGTGATTCGCAACAAGTGGTATCAGAGCGTAGGTCACAAGTTCGATCCACACCCAGCTCGTGTTGGGGGGGGGGATATTGTTGGAAATTAGATAAAAAATTCTCCTCGTGTGTTTCACGACATGGAATAACCACTTCTCATGGATCCTTATCTCTGGCGATACGATCGTTGACTAACACCTGCAGGTTTTGGACTAATAGCAATCGTGATTCCCAACACAGCGAGTTCCTCCCTGAAGGAAACCGAAATGGTGGCAACAATGCGAGGATGGTCTAAGGATCATTGGAAATGGAATTTTGCAGAGCTAGAGGTCTGCAAGGTGACAGAGGGGAGTAGACGAGGCAGAGGTGTGGGAAAGGGTGTTGTGGCAGAAGGCTGAGCCGAATGACGAGGCTGACCAACCGAGCGGCCGTGCCCACTTCGGGTAGATGGCTACCTACCCAAGGAGTGTTCTAGTGAAGAGGACGAAGATTTGGAATGGAAGGAGAGTGATGGATGGGTAGCACGACCTATGTTGCTGCCACGCCTGCATCGCATGCAATGCCTGAGCCGAGGCATAGTGGCGCAGTAAGGGTGGAGGACGCTTTGGGCCGAAGAAGAAGCATGGTGGTGGCACCACAGAGACGAAAGCTCAGAGGTGGTGGTGATACCAGAGGCATCTAAGAGTTTCAAGTGACAAAGGATGCTCTGCGAGTAGTGATGGCCTGGGAGCAATTCAATACAACAACGAAGGCAACAGCATCTCCCTATTGGAGTGCAGGAGCTCAGCTCCGCAACTTCAGGGGGACAGCAGCTTTGCAGAGGATGAGACTACAAAGGCATAGAACCAAGAGATCGAAGAGCATAACTAGGCGGAAGAGAAAGGGTCGTCATTTTGAGGCGGAGGTAGCAGCCTCGACATTTGCAATGAATTGAATGTTGATCGAGGTGACGGCTAGAGCACATAAATGCTCGCCGGTGTGGCTTGTGGGTGGCCATGTGGCCATGCAACGTGCCAACCTAGCAGCCCAGTGCCGTAGAACCCTCATAAATCACCCGCATCCGGGTCTAGATCTGTTATATTATGGTTGATGCGAACTTGAGTTATATGATTACGTATATGTTAGTAGCTGCGAACTGTCTGTGTTTATGGTAAATGTATCTGTGATCTATTAAATTGTTGTGATTATATTGTTCTGTGATTATAGTTGATAGTACACATGTGGATGCGAACCTATTAAGTAGATCTGATAAGCTCCATTCTGGTTATCTATTGGTAATCTTGCGAATATCCCCTTGGAGTATAGATCTGATAATTGTGAACTGGCTTGACTTACCTGATCTCTCCCAAGGTGCGGAAACCTAGTTCTAGCACCCTCCCATACTGCTTCGGGTGAGACTTTGGCCTGTGCAAGCTGGTCACTGCAGAAAGGGCCAGTAGTATAGGGGTTTTTTGGCAAACCTTAACCTCCGAACCTAGGTTAGGACCCCTCAATCCAAAAAATGGTTCCGTTGCCTAGACTGGGAGCATTTTGAGAGGTATCAGGTAATTCCAAGACCATATTAGAAACCTGAGAAGAGAGAGACCGACGAATAGTTTGAAAACAAGATTCAAGAATTCGCAGTGAAAGAAAATCACAATGCGAAGTTGACCATAGAAGGATGGAAGACTAAGGTGTCTGACTCAGAAGCAGAGCAGAGGTTCTTCAATGGTTTCTGGGGTAAGTTTCTGAAAACTTTTCCATTATTAGGTAAGATCTTGTTGGGTGGAAAAATAATTTTGGATAGCCATACAGAGTGAATGAGCTCTGACCAAAGTGACGGTACAACATGCAGTGGTAAGTACTACATAACTAATCAAGAAGGGGATTGATCTATCTATAGTCTAGTAAGAAATTTTGCTGTGCATAGCTCTCCATCTACACTGCCTTTGAACCCTCATAGGGGTAAGAACTCACCTCCACCCCCACCAGAAGATAATATGGCCTCGCACATGAAGCTACCTACCTTCAAAGGTGTGGGTGATGAGGACATGGACTGGTTCTGGTTTATCGCAGGATTAGTATGGACTATGAAGAAAGTAGCGAGCGACGCAGTGAAAAGGGCACAACTATCCTTTGCCTTTGAAGGAAGAGCCTTGGAGTGGTACATGGGATATATTGACCAACATGCGAATTCGACTATTTAGGAAAGGAAGAATGCGTTGAAAAAATAGTTCAAGAAGCCTAAGTATTACACTCAGATAGTGAATGACTTGAAATATTTCAAGAAAGGACCGTCCGAGTTCGTATAGGAAGTGGATCAACGATTAAAGAAAGTAATCCGAGAAGGAGGATTCCAATATGATGACAGACAACAAACGGAGTGGTTCATTGCTATGTTGTTTCCCCACCTGCGTGTACCGATGGGTCATCAAGCCATTGAAATGTAAGAGAAGGCCTTCGAGGTTGCCATGGAGGTGGAGGCCAGCTAGAGGCAATGCACATGGAGATCCAGAGTCTACGAGAGGAGCTGTTAGCCACCTATAATATTTGTTATATCAAAAGGCGGCTAAGACTTTTTGAGCCTTCAAAGAAAAAATTTTATTACTAAAAAGTGTTGGCTCTTTAAGACTCTTGAAGGCCTCATGCCTCTGTCCAAAATCTTCATTGCTATTCCCATTTTATACTCAGAAATTCTGCTGATTTCATGAGAAAAGACTGCTGAGAAACCATCATTTCCCCCCCTTCTCTCACTCAAAACTAACCTTCATTTGCTCCCCTTTTTCTCCATAAAACTCCTTTTTTTTCATGATTTCTCTTCTTCCCTTCATGAAAATCACTCTTACAAGGCTAAAGACTCACTCTTTAACCATACCGAAACCCCCAAAATCCATTAAAAACCTTGAAAATTTCATGAAAAATACATGTTTTTGCATAAGGCTTAAGCCCCCTTGGGCTACGCTTCAAAAAACCACTTCGCCTACATGTCCACACCCTGGAACCCAAGCGCTAAAACTATCCAGCGCTTATCGCATTGGAAAGTTTCGAATGCACAAGTCTTTCCCATGTTCCGAAGTTTCCGATGCGAATGGCTTTGTATTGGAAAACTCCGATGTGATTAGCCTTTATATAAATATACCGTGGGCCCGCCTTCATGCTTAAAACCTTATGAAAATCCATTCCCGATCCGCTTTTTCCTTTGTAAAACCCAAAAACCCACTTTTCCAAAGTTTTGGTCTAAAAAACCAAAGTCACGTGTTAATATAAATGGTTAGATTGAAAAGAGCCGATCGCGTAATCACATCGAAGAAATCCAATGGGTTGATTAAAAAGACCCGCATCAAAATTTCCGATGCGATTGGGTCTTATATATGTTAAAATCCCCCCCCACCTTTTGTTTCATATGACTTTCCCCCGGGACCAAGCGTCGAAGTCCCAAAGCGCTCAATCGCATCGCAATATTTTAAATGGGTTGATTGAAAGACCAGCCCGAGGCTCCGATTGCGATTGGATCCTTTTGAATATATAAAGCCCCGGGCCCATTGTATTTCATATATCCAACGGCCCCACAGTCGGGCACCTATCCACCTTATATAAATATTTCGCCCCGATCCATAAAAAACCTTTGTTTTTATTTTAAACTTTGGGTTTCATATATTATAAGGGTTTTTTCCGCCGGTTTGTTTCAAAGCTAATCCCCACCATTGATCAATAGCCGATCAAATGACCAACGTTCAATCGCATCGCATGTCTCAAATCGCATCGAATTTCTTAAATCGCATCGCATTTCTCAATCGCTGCATGTGTTTTGTTCCCTCTGATCGGCCAGTCCCCCGATTCGCTCCCCACCGTTGATATGATCCTCAGATCAATGACCATTTCTTAATCGCCTTTGCCCTCCCAATCACACAATCGCATCGGAGATTTTCATCGCACCCCTTTCCTCCTCCCGCCGATTGCGATTTTTCGATTAGATCTGAACCGTCCACGTGTCCAGATCGGACGGTCCAAAATTACTCCGCCTTTTTCTTCTCTCCGCTCTCCTTTTTCCTCTTCTACGCAGATCTCCACCGTTGGATGCTTTCATCCAACATCCACGCTCTTTCCCCGCCTTCTGAAGCAGTTAAACCTAAAAAAACACAGGATTTGATAATTTTCGTTTGTATTTTGCAAGTTTGAATGGTTTTTCCATTATAATAAAGGAAAGCCGAAGGCAGGGAATGACGATTCCCACGCCTTTGATTTATCGAAGGGAACCATCCACCGGGCTCTATTCCATTTTTTCATCGATGCTCTATTAGCATTGATGCCGTGAAGCCTAGCGTGGCTCTGCACATCGACAAGACACTGTTTTATTAAAAACACAGTTAAAGAGTATCAGTTTTGAAGACATAGCACAACAGACTGAAGATTGAAGATAGATTTTGGAATTACGGCTAAGAATGCTTACCAAAAGCCTAATTCCCAGAATTAGTTCACAATTAAAAGAAATCATAAGTGTTTAAACAGGTAGGCAGCCCTCCACCGCCCCATTTGAGGCAAATTGATTCCTCAGCTACTATAAATGCCACCTGTCGCCTCAAAGCATTCAAATAGAGGCTGAACTTATTGCAGAATCAGATGTTTTTCCTCAGCGCAGCCAGGGAGTTACTTCTGCAAGGAAATAAATGCAGAAATATCTGCAGAGTTACTCCAAACATTATGCAGAGCCTCGAAGTCAAACAAAGCTTCCACCGAGTTTTATTCATAAATGTAAAACAGTTAATACAACAATCCACCTGTAAACTTCTTCATCGAGCCCCTCAAAAGGCCAAGAAGTTTTGAATCTGTATTAATTGCCTTGAGAGATCTTTTATCAGATCTCACCTCCTCATCCTTCTATAAATACTTCTGTAGAAGATAAGAAACTGTTGGTTGCAGAACTTTGAAATAAATTTGAGCTTAAACCTTCTAATTGTAAATAGTGTTCACTGGCCCTTGGAGCTCTGTTTGTGTTAGTTTTGTTAGGCTGGATAGTGAAGATGATTGCTGAACTGAAACATTGGACCTGAGTACTGTAACTGGTTTGACATCAATAAACAAGCTATTTCTTGGGATCCTGGTCTATATCACTGGTGAAGTGCCCCTTCTTTGTCATTGTTTTCCTTTATGTATGTCACATTTGTTCACTATTCTCTGATAAAGAACAACATTTATAGAGTTAGGACCTACTGTACATCAGTAACCTTCTTTGACTGAAAAGCTTTATCTCAATGTTTTCCTCCAAATTGTTTATTTAAGAATGATTTAATACGGTTTAAGCAGTTAGGAATGCTGGAGTTCCCTCGTCCTACTGTTTGCTTAAAACATCATTCTTGAAAGTTATTTTCCTTATTTTCTTATTAAAGTTAGACTAGAAAAGTGATGGTTTGCCCTGCTTCTAGTTTCTATTCTCCAAAAGGCAGATTCTGAAAGTTTCCCTTGGTGTTAACTGAAAGCAGACTAGGTTTAAAAGTAATTTATCTGATCTTAAGTTTATACTCTGTCTTCTCTTATATGTTTTCATACTTTCTGAAGGTAATTATGTGGATTACTGGGTTGTTTTTGAATTAAGCTGCTTTAATACAAACTTGCCGAAGAATTCAATGGTTAGCCCTGCACTTAGTTGGTTTTAAACAGTTACTTAAGAGGCTTTTCTTGTTTGGACTAACTATAAATCCCTTGAGAAATTATTATCAGTTTCCACCCGTCCAACACTTTATTGTTTCCATTTCCATCACTCTAATCTCAATAATCTTGTGATATAGATGACTTGCCCCTTGGATCACTCTTGATGTTGTTGCTCAATTAAAGCCCTGTTATGAATCCATAGCCCAATGGACTAAAAGCCAGCGTTATATCTATATTTTTAGCCTAGTTGTTCTATTCACTTGCAACTTCTCACCTTTGAAACTCTTTGCACTTAGGACTTTCCACCTCAAACAGTATTCATGCTCAACCATCCAAAAACAAAACAAACCCTTGGTCTTCATAACTAGCCTAATATTATTACCCCAAATTTCAAAGACAAATCCATCTTTCCACTTATTTGAGAGATCCCTCTCCGGATTCAGAAGGGCTAGATTCTAGAATCCCAAAGTTGGTTGAAACGATGCTGTTTCTATGATCGGACTTTGCCAATCTTGCTGATTACAGATTCCTAACATTTCCGGCGACTCCACTGGGGAACGAACCCAGAATCATTTTCATTTTTATAAAACTTTGAGAGTAAAAAGCAGCCTTTTCAAGCACTACCTAAGAGAGGTAGTCATGGTAAAACTTGTTTGAATCAGTGACAAACTAGGTAGACCCTAGGATTCCCTTAAGTCTTTAGGTAAACCTTGAAAGATCAGCTGGCTTAGCCATAAGAGTAAACTTTCTTTGTCTCATAACCGTAGCTAAGTTTTGAAATAGAGTTAGGATATTCTTAAAAACCATACAACTGAAAAATAACTCAAAAAAAACTAAAAATATTTCAGATTGGTATCCAATAAACATGGTGGTGGACCATAAAACCTTTTACCTCCTTAGGGGCTAGAAACTTCCACTTGGCAACTCCACAATCCTGAACAGACCTTAAGACTCCACTGGGAAGAACCCTTATCATTATAATATCTTTCAAACTCAGTCAGAAGACTGCAGGATTAAATTTTTTGCAAAAAAGACTAGTTAACCTCTTAAAGATTGTCATACCTAGTTGAACTTGTCTTGTTTATTTGGGTCTGAAAAACACAGCATAGTGGCTCCTAGAAATATTCACACTAGAGCCTATCCTGACCCTGATCCACTTGAAGTAGTTGATAACCCAGAAGGTATCCTTAGAAAGTCTCCTAAGATTAAATTATCAACTGTTTTCATATCACCCTTGAGAGCTAATTCAGTTCCTGAAAATATTTCAGCTCTACAACAATCTCAAGTTGACTTAGTAAATCCATTTAGAACTAGGTCTCTTGGTGATTTAGATCAGTTAGATTCTGAGTCTTCACTATCATCTCTTGAAACAAGTGAACCTCTTGGTAGCAGAGAAACAACACCTCCTGATTTACATTTCCTTCACAACTTAGGTGTCTCTCATCCAAGATCAGCTCATCAGTCTATTCCTGGTCCCTCCACTTCTGCTCACCCTACATCCACTGTTCAAAACACTACACCTCAGCCCACTGTTTCTGTTGTTAATCCACTCCTTGTGAATCCACCCCCACCACCTATCATGGCAGCATGGTATGCTCCCCTATTCCTTCCCGTACCATTAGTCAATCTTCCATAGGACTATCAGTCCAAAATTCCCTTATATGATGCTAACAATGCTACAACTGCATCACAACATGTGGATAAGATGAATGACTACTTTGACAGAAATGAAATTGATGACGGTTCTGTCAAGCTTAGGTTATTTGCTCAAAGCTTAGGGGGAGAAGTAAGAAAATGGTTCAAAGGCCTAGCCCCCCATAGTATTAATGATCTCCAAGCCTTCCATCAAACGTTTTTAAACAAATGGGAAGTAAAGAAAAATCCTCTCCAAGTCCTTTTTGACTACAAGAACCTCCATAGAAACACCGGGGAAAGTGTGCAAGCTTACTGCACTAGATTCAATAGTGTTTATAATTCACTATCCTTAGAACTAAAACCTCCACAGGGCTCAGCTTTAAACAAATTTCCTGAAGGGTTTGACTCTGACATGACCTATCAGCTGAGAGAAAGAGATTTTGCAACTCTTGAAGATATGCAAAAGGGTGCTCTTTCTGTGGAAGTCAACTTGATGGAGAAGAGAGCAAGAATGAAAAATGAAAAGAGAGTATATTTTAGAGAGGAATCCACACCTTCTACTTCAAACTCAAAAATGGAGAGAATGATGGAAGAAATGATGAAAGAGATGAGCATAATTAAGAGAGCACAAGCAAGCCAAAACCAAACTGCTCCTCAAAATAGAAACCAGAACCAGAATCAGAATGTTAGAAGGAACCAACCTCCAAACAGACCTAGGGAAGATGATCAGCAGATCACTCCTCCCTTTCATCAAAACTATGTAAGTCAGGTTGAGGAAGCAGATGAAATATTAGAGAAAGAAGATATCAACATGCTGGGGGTGGATAA
Organism: Pinus albicaulis; assembly: GCA_034641835.2. Classification (NCBI taxonomy): domain Eukaryota; kingdom Viridiplantae; phylum Streptophyta; class Pinopsida; order Pinales; family Pinaceae; genus Pinus; species Pinus albicaulis. Next base: position 15,129 of record JAXQQM020087522.1, read on the forward strand.
TGATGAATTTGACATTCATTATGATAGAAAACAAGCTCTATACACACCTTATGATGACAAAAGAGATGATGATGAAAATTGTTATCAAGACATGGAAAATGTCATCATAGAGCCTCAAAGAGAATACGACCTTAGAAGTAAAACTAGTCAACAACCCCCCAAACAAAACCTCTAACGAATATTCACAAAACAACACTGCAACCAAGCCTAAAAACATTAAACAAAAGGACAAAACAGTGGCTGTAAATTCTGATAAAGGAAAAGGTAAAAGCACTCAAAAAAATGAAAATCAGAGTGCAGACATTAGTAGTACTAACACTTCAGCTAGTACTCTTGAAAAAACAATTTTGTCAAGTGTAAATAAAACAAATCAGCAAGCTGATATTGCTGATAAAGTAACAGCTAATAAGGCTGAAACCAACACTTTAAGGAGTCAAATTACTTTTAGCCTGGAGCAGGAAATTTCAAAGATAAAAATCTCTGTTCCCTTGACTGAGTTAGCTGCCCAACATGTATATAGAACCCAAATTTTGAAGGCTTTGAACATTGAAGAGAATGAGGACACAGACAATCTTAATGATGACCAACCAGAGTTGATTTTTGGTCCTAAGATTGAAGGTAGATATCAAGAGGGACATGTTCCTCCCTTTTATGTGAGTTTAAATGTTCATGACAAAATTTTGCACAACGCTATGCATGATTCCGGGGCTTCTCATAATTTAATGCCAAAAGCTGTAATGGAGAGCCTGGGTTTAGAAATCACCAGACCTTACAAAGACCTTTACTCCTTCGATTCCAACAGAGTAAAATGTTTAGGATTAATCAAAGACCTCTGTGTTAACTTAGCCCAAATTCCAGCCAAATGTTTAGTCATGGATATTGTTGTGGCTGATGTTCCCCCCAAATATGGAATGTTATTATCAAGATCTTGGGGGGCTAAGTTACAAGGGACTATGCAAATGGACATTACCTACGCGACTATCCCTGTTTTCAATCAAAATAGAAGACTCTACAGGGAGACCCATATGAAATTCACAGTTACAGGTCAAGACGGACAACAAAACTCTCCCCTGTATTCTGTAACTATAGGCCTTGATTCTTTTATTATGTTTAATGGTGAAACACTTGGTGAACAAGTCACTCTAACGGAATTAATGGCCAACAGGGAGGAAGAGGAACACAATGCAGAAATGCCAAAAAAGTTTTCCACGTTTGAAGACATTAGCAAACTAAACAAAGGTCTTGAACTACAGGTCATGCGTCTTTTTCTTCTAAACCTGGACACTAAAGAAAACGTCCCTCAAATGAGTGCAAATATTGGGGAATCAAGACAAAAATAGTTAAGTGCTGAGTTACCACAACAACCTTTGAGCACGTTACTTGAAGAGGACAGTAACTAGGATGAAACTAAGAACAGTCCTATGTGGAGTATGTATTTTGATGGATCCTGCACTAAGAACAATGCTGGTGCAGGTGTTTGGATTACTAACACTGAAAACAACCACACAGAATGTATTTCCTGTACATTAAACTTTCAGTGTTCCAATAACATAGCAGAATATGAATCCCTTCTCCTAGGCTTACGTTTGTTGAAAAAGATAGGAGCCAAAAGAATTAAAGTTCACGGGGATTCAGAGTTAGTTATTAGGCAGTTCAATGGGGAGTATAACGCAAATCATCCTAGACTCAGGGCCTACCGAAACGATGTCATGGACCTTTTGAAAACATTCGAGGAGTCCAAATTATTTTTTGTCCCAAGAAAAAGAAATACTGCGGCCCACAATTTAGCCTTTGCCGCTAGAACATGCTTAACGCCATATAACACCAAACACTGCAAAACTCAGATAAAATTTAGACTAGCTGTGCCTGATAATGAGAAGTATTGGTAGGTGTTTGGCAATGACAAAAAATAGAAGACTTTATGCAATTCAGAAATGAATTCGAACTAAACGGTTCAGACTCAGACTATGAAACAGACTTCAAGGAAGAAATTTTTCTTGATGAAGAAGAACCGTCTCCTAAACTTGCTAATATAAACCTGTTATCTGGCAAACTTGAAAGCAAAACATAAATGAATGCAGAGTTTGAAACAGAGGAGTTAGAAACTCTGCACTCTAAAGATGAAAGTTTGCCTAAGGGTCTGGCCCCTTTAGAAGAGTTGTTCGATTTTAACGATGTGGCGAATAAACCAAAACTGGAACCTGTAGAGACTGAAGTGGAAGAGTGTAATATTGGCAGCGAACTTAAGCCGAAAATTATTAAACTGTCTAAAAATTTACCAGCTCACATTAAACTCAAATACATTAAGATTTTTAAAGTGTTTTCTGATGTTTTTGCGTGGAGTTACGAAGATCTTAAGTCCTATGACATTGAAATAATACAGCACAAAATTCCCCTAAAAAAAAACCAAAAACCATTCAAACAGAAACTGCGCAGAATAAACCCTGTCCAGCTACCATTGGTGCAAAAGGAGATCATGAAAATGTATGATGCTGGTATTATTGTCCCTGTTATATATTATGAATGGGTATCTAATCTGGTGTCTGTTAGGAAGAAAACTGGAGAAATCAGGCTTTGTATAGACTTCAGAGACTTAAACAAAGCTTCGTTAAAAGACAACTACCCTTTACCCAAGATGGATCATATTTTACAAAGGGTAGTAGGGTCTAAAAGAATTTCTTTGCTAGATGGCTATTCAGGGTACAATCAGATTTTAGTTCACCCTGCTGATCAATTAAAGACAACCTTTACTACACCATGGGGCACTTTCATGTATGTGAAGATGCCTTTTGGTCTAATGAATGCTGGAGAAACTTTTCAAAGAGCCATGGACATAGCATTCTCGGAGGAACTGGGCTTCTTCATCATTATCTATCTTGATGATGTTACTGTGTTTTCAAAAACAGATGAAGAGCACTTAGAACATTTAAGAAAGGTTTTCGAGAAGTGCAGAAAGTTTGGGATATCTTTAAACCCTAAGAAGACACTATTTGGTCTCCAAGAAGGTAAACTTCTTGGGCACATTATTTCGGAAGAGGGTATAAAGATAGATCCAAAGAGGATTGAGGCCATATTGCAAATCTCTCATCCTTGAAACATCAAAGAGTTGCAATATTTCATTGGAAAGATTAACTTTTTGAGAAGGTTCATCCCCAACTTGGCTGAGCTCCTTAGGAATATCACAAACATGTTAAAGAAGGAGCAAGGGGTAAAATGGACCTTGGAAGCAAAGAAGTCTTTTGAACTGGTGAAACAAGCGTTAACCAAAACACCGGTTCTTATAAGTCCTGATTTTTCAAAGGATTTTTATATTTTTTCATTTGCATCAGAACATACCATAGTTGTTGTCCTTCTACAGAAAAATCCACAAGGACAAGAGCAGCCTATTGCATTCTTTAGTAAGGCATTGAGGGATGCCCCTTTGAAGTATAACATTATGGAGAAGCAAGCTTTTTCTTTGGTTAAAGCTTTGAAAGACTTTAGGGTGTACATCCTTCACTCACACATCATTGCCTTCATCCCAAACTCAGTTGTTAAAGACATTCTAACACAGGACCCAGATGGTAAGAGAGGTAAGTGGATTGCTATTATTCTTGAATATGACTTAGAGATAAGACGCACTAAACTCATCAAAGGCCAAGGTCTAGCTATATTAATGGCTGAATCAAATTTTGAAGTTCTAGATATTACCATGATTGATGCTTTGGATGACCAAGAAGAATTCTCAACTCCTATAGTTGAAGATCATTTTATGAATTCTCCTTGGTATGCTGATATTATGTATGTTTTGCTTAAATTGAATACGCCTCCTGGTTTGACAAAAACAAAGGCAAGGTTCCTAAAGTTAAAAGATGTAAACTATTGCATTATAGATAGATGTCTTTATTGGAAAAATGCAAGTGGTGTATTGCTTAAATTTTTGCCTGAGTTTGATGCAGAGAAGGTTAAATATCAGTTTCATGAAGGAGAGTGTGGAGGTCATTTGTACAGCCAACAAAATTTTGAGGGCTGGTTTCTATTGGCCTACTCTTTCCTATGATATGCATAAGATGATCCTAGCCTGTCATAAATGTCAACCTTTTGAAGGAAAAATAAAGTTGTTACCCCTACCTCTGCATCCAATCACTGTTGAGGCTGCATTTAAACAGTGGGGACTTGACTTCATCGGAGAAATCCATTCCCCATCTTCTACCCAACATAGATGGATTCTCACTGCCATAGAATATTTCACTAAGTGGATAGAAGCCATTCCTTGTAGGCATGCCAATGATTCAGTTATTATAAAATTCTTGGAGACTAACATTCTCTCCAGATTTGGCTGTCCTACCAAGATCATCACTGATAATGCAACAACATTTGGATCAAAGAAGATGGTTGATTTCTGTCATAGATATCACATAACATTGGGGCATTCCATGGCCTATTACCCTCAAGGTAATGGACTTGCATAATCCTCAAACAAAAGCTTAGTGAAAATAATCAAGAAACTGTTGGAGGAAAACAAGAATTCTTGGCACACAAAGCTGGTTCATGCTCTTTGGGCTGACATATTGACTTTGAAGAAATCTATTGGTATGTCACCTTTTCAGCTTGTGTATGGTACTAATGCAAATTTTCCAAACAGCCTTGGTGTACCAGTAATGAAGTTGATTCAAGAGTTACAAACTGAAGAAAATGACATGATCAGAAGAATAAACCAGACCATTCATCTTTAGCAAACTAGAGAGGAAGTTTATAACAAAGCATTGCAGAAGCAGGACAACATTAAAAAAAAATTTGACAGAAGAACAAAGGCCAACAATTTCAAGATTGGGAAAAAGTTTTAAAATGGGATTCAAGAAGGGAAGAAAAGGGAAAGCATGGAAAATTTGACAATTTATGGCCTGGCCCTTTCTCTATTCATTCAGCTGCTGGTAACAATGCATTCTTCTTGTAGGAGTTGAATGGAGCAGAATTGTTTGGGGGTCCTGTCAATGGAAAGATGCTTAAGCATTACTTCTCTTGATCAATGCTATGTTTTGAAGCCTTTTTATCTTTTTCCATTGTAAATATTTCATCCACCATTGCATTTGAGTTATAAAAATCAAAAATAGAAAAACAATAGAAAGGAGAAAAGAGGGCAGATTGTGAAAAACGAGAAAGGTATAGCCCCATGCCAAAAAAGAGAAATAATTCTGAAAGTGTGCAAGCTTAAATTCCACTCCTGAAAACCACACTTCTAGTTAGTCAAACAGCCTAATCTTGACTAAATTAGTTTTAAATTTTTTGCTGATAGGGTAGTGAATGTGATTTTCCAAACTGTTTAATCTTGGCTTATCAGTATATTGTTTAGGATAGAAATTAAAGGTTCAAACATGTTCAAAATTTGAACCTAAAGTTTCAAAAAGAAATGACTCAAATCTATTTTATTTTTTCTGAGTCAAAAAGAAGTAAATCTGGTTGTAATTAGCTCAAAATCTGAACCAGAGAGCAAGGAAGAAACAGCTCACATAAGAGTCAAAACAGGGCTGTAAAAAGAGAAGGCCATGATAAGGAACTTTCAGATCTTAAGCCTTCCATTTTTGTTTTAAATTTTCTGCAAAATAAATTTCTACGTGCAACTTGTGTTATGCCATAGATCACAACAAGTCAAACAGGTTAATCTTGACTTGAATGTTTATAAATTTATGTTTTAGAATTTAGAGAATAAAAATCTGTTGGACATTTTAATCCCAACAGATGGTAGATTAGGTAGAGAATCATCTGAAATCAACTATTTAATCTGAGTTCAGGGAGAAATAAGGAGTAGAAATAGATTATATTTCCTGCTTTCAAAAATAATAAAATGTTGTGAAAATATTTTGCCAATCCAAGTGCACTCTGATGAAGAAACAATGCTAGATAAGTAGGATTGGGTAGGTAGAAAGTTTGTATTGATGAAGGTCCATTGTTTTCATAGCTTCTAATATGTTTTCAAGGAAGATCATCCCAGCAAAGGAAGGGCAGCCCAATGGATCAGGCATAGGTCAGCCTCCCAGAGAAAATAATGGATGTGGCACAGGTCAGCCTCCTAGAGAATGCAAATCTGAAGTTCTTGATGCCTTCAAGAAGGCATCATCCCCAAGTGGAGCCACTGTTAGCCACCTATAATATTTGTTATAGAAAAAGGTGGCTAAGACTTTTTGAGCCTTCAAAGAACAAATTTTATTACTAAAAATTGTTGGCTCTTGAAGACTCTTGAAGGTCTCATGCCTCTGTCCAAAATCTTCATTGCTGTTCCCATTTTATACTCAGAAATTCTGCTGATTTCATGAGAAAAGACTGCTGAGAAACCATCATTTCCCCCCCTTCTCTCACTAAAAACTAACCTTCATTTTCTCCCCTTTTTCTCCATAAAACTCCTTTGTTTTCATGATTTCCTTTTCTTCCCCTCATGAAAAAACACTTTTATAAGGTTAAAGACCCATTCTTTAGCTTTTCCAAAACCTCCAAAATCCATTGAAAACCATGAAAAATGCATAAAAAATACAAGTCTTTACTATGAGATCGCCCCTTTGGGCTAAGTCCTAAACCACTTCCACCATACGCTTTCGTGGAACCACTTGCTAACGGAGTTAAGGCGCTTATCGCATCGCAAATGTTCAAAAAATGCAAGTTTTTACGATTAGTTCCATATTGCGAAATACGTTGCGATCGGCCCCTTTTGTTTTGAGCCCGGATCTCGTGCTTTCTGCAAAACCAAAGGTTATAGACTGAGGCGCTAATCGCAATCGTAATCTTTCCAAGCTGCAGGTTTTTATTTGAAGTACCCATCGCAAATATTTGCGATGTCGATTCATCGCAATCGCACGATCCTCCAATCTGCCCATCGCATCATTATTTTATATACACCATGGGCACCACCTCTCCATACTTAAACCTTGTAAATATTTCATTTCACGATTGATATTTTTCTTTTTAAAAACCCAAAACCCACTTTTCCAAAGTTTGGTCTAAAAACCAAAATCACGTGTCGAATATAATGGGTTGATTGAAAAAGAGCCGATCGGCATAAATCGCAATCGCGAAATCAAATGGGTTGATTGAAAACTCCATACCGATCTTGGAGTATACGATTAGCCCTTTCCTTTAAACTCTCGATCGTATAATTCTCCATGCGCACGAGAGGCCCGCGGTGGGCAATCATATTTTTATATATATTCTACCCCGAAAAACATTAAAACCTTGTATTTTTCAAAACTTTTGGGTTTTTGTGATTTTCTAAAGGAGTTCTGCCTATCTAAGTTCTAAGCCCTCTCCACGCGTTGATCGATGCACGGATCGACGGTGCGAAATCTATCACAATTGGTGGACCCTTGACCATAAGCTAATTGCCCAAAACCGCGCGATATTCACTCGCACGCCTTTGGGCAAAGGCGATTTCCCAAATGGCGGCGATTCCCGCCTGGCAGTCGACACGATGCCTTGTCCCCTTGTTCACAATACCGCCATCCATCATGCATTAACGTTCATGCCGGATGCCCGGCGATACGGAAGTATCCACACCAGCGTCCGTCCCCGGGCGGGCCATCGAACGGTGATCGCTCACTGAGAAAATGCTGACCGAGTTAATGAAGATGCTCGATGTTTAAGTGGGCTACGAGTGCGGCATTCAATCGGCCTCCACGAGTCGATCTGATGCGTAGATCGACGGTTACATTCCAACACCTATTTCCTCAGTTTGACTTTCCTTCTCTCCCGGCGCGTCGATCTGCGCGATCGACGGCTCGGAGTAATCTTCTTCCACCCATTCTCTGTTTAATCCCGAAACCATTGGATGACGCCACCATCCAACGACCACGCTTCCTCCACTCATCCTTTGAAGCCGGTCAACCTATAAAAGCGAGGATTTTATAATATTTTTATTTTGCGGGGGTTTTAAGCGATTTTTACGATATAACTCCAAGAAATTCGAAAGCAAAAAGGGTGACGATCCTCCGCCTTCGGTCTACCACAAAAAAATCAGCCCAGGTTTTAATTTGACGTTCCATCATGTTTATCGAGCCTGAGATGCCTTACAGACACTGCCACATGACCTTGCACGATAGCAAAGAAAACCAAGAATCGGAGCACGGATCAAAAAGTATCGAGTGCCGAAGGCCAGAAATGGACCGGAACGGTTGAAGACGGTTACGGGGATCACCGACTAATAATGTTCATCAAAAGCCTAATCACAGATTAAAAAACGAGGTTTAAGGAAAACCTAAATTGTTTAATAGAACGGAAACCCTCCATACAAATTGAGGTAAATTGATCCCTCTAGCTACCACGCGCCACTTATGCTCAAAGTATTCAATCGGAGGCCGAATTTATTCGTGAGATCGAGATATTTGTCTCGGCGCAACCCGATTACTTACTGTGAAAACTTAATGCAAGGAACATCTTTGCAAATTTAACCGACGCCACCCGAGCCTCAAAAGTCATGAGAATTTCCCACGGAAGCAATCTTTATGAAAAAAACATTTTGTCAGAGGATGTATGTGTTCTTCATTGAGCCCCTCAAGCCCGAGAAACCATTTAAGGTACGTATTAATTGTAAATTGAGATCTTTATCCAGATCTCACCTCCTCATCCTTCTATATATATGAGAAGATGAGTGAGGGGTTAGTTTGCGAACTTTGATATACACTTAGGCTTAAATTTCTGATTGTAAATAGTGTTCCTTGGCTCTTGGAGCTGCAGCATGATAGATAAGTTAGGCTAAGATGTATAAGATGATTTCTAAACTAAGCTTGTTGGACTTGAGGCTGTATGCAAAGTTTGGGCATCAGCTAAGCTGATTTATGGGATCTTGGTCTATGTTGACGGTGATGTTTTTCTCAACGTAACTTGTTCTTTCATTTTATGTTTTTCCTTTGTGTTCATTTTCTCTTGTAAAGAGCTTGACATGCATAGAGTTAGGACCTACGGCATATCGATAACCTTCTCTAACTGAAAATCTTTATACGAATGTTTTCTTCTAGAATTGCATTAGTAGGAATGATTTAATTCGGTTACGAAGCATAGGAATGCGGCATTCCCTCGTCTTATTACCTTCGCTTGGGAATATCATTTGAATGTTATATTCGATATTAGTTAAGTAGAGATAGCAGGCGAGGAAGATATGGTGACCCCTGGTCCCTAGTTTATCTCCACTACTATACGGATGTTTCCTGAGTGTGTTAAAAGTTGGCTAGTTTAAAAGTACTTACCGGATCTTAGGCCATTATGTGTTATCTTCGTGTTTGTCTTGAAAGTAGCTAAGTAAAGCAAAGCCCAGGAGAGGATTTTGTTGGGAAAAATGCGAGAGGGGGGGTGAATAAGTATTTAGGAAATACTCAAATCTTTTTACTTTTTCATGCTCTAAAACCCATACGCTACTTTGCGGTCGGACTCGTGTATACGCGAATGCCCCTTCACAAAACTCGGCGTATGTGTAGAGATCTTAATATGAAATTAATTCATTACTTAGATCCTTGCATTTATTCATTCATGAGATGTTTATATTGCAATAGACATGTGCGGTAATAACGAGTAAATCATCACATAAGCATTCACACATGAACACCGAGTTTTAAGGTGGAAACCCCGAGTCGGAAAACCAGCTGCGCCGTGTCTCGGCCTTCGGTATTTTGTTATAAAGAAAACATCTCTTACAACTATGTCTTTGGCGTAGACTCATGACATCTCGAGGCACTGCCCACCTTCTCTCCTTTACCAGCCTCTCCTGGAAGGGAGCTACAACCCCCTGCTCCTCTTTTACCAGCCTCTCCTGGAAGGGAGCTACGACCCCCTGCTCTCGTTTACCAGCCTCACCTGGAAGGGAGCTACAACCCCCTGACTGAAGGCTACAACCCTCAACACCACCATGGACCACGTTTCATCAATTTTCACACTGGATCCAACAGCTTCAATAGATCACAACTTGCAGTCCACTTTTCATCATATTTTCAGACTGGACCCACTCCACACATTTAAGCTCAATCATGGATACTTATCAATTCAAACAACCCAGATCAGATAGCAGTAACACAACAGAACAGATCAGACATTTCATACTTCATCCTTCAGTAAACCCTAGTTTTCATACACGCTTTCCTTTTACTGATCCGGCGTATATACGCGTCTTCATGCATACAAACCTGCATATACCTCTGCACATACTTCAAAACTGATTTCACTACCCATACGCGCTTTCGCTTTATAAAACCCGCGTATATATGCGCTTCCACTGTTATAAACTTGCGTATATATATTCAAACATAACCTTCATTACGCGGAAAGATACTCTCTAGAAATCCCATATTCGCCTGATTAACCTTCACTTCGGGGACAGATGTTTCCGTCTCTATCTCAGACTAAACATTCCATATACATTTAGAAGACACAAAACATACATTTCAGATCTAGATAACCTTCTTCATCATTTTCTTCATAGGTGCATCACAGATTCAGATCTATCATCAAACTGTTACCCTTTCCATTCAGACATACTTCAGAGTGAAGTATTCATTCAAACGCAGACTCATGCACACTACGTTTTCACAATGATTTTCTTTTCCTTATATAGGTTTACCTTTTTTCAATACCATGAGCCAAAACCACATTACTTCCAATGGTATTCATGGATGGGATCTCATAGACATACCAGCGCTCAATACAATGGGTTAATACCATGGCAGTAACCCCTGGTTTTACATATTTAGAGCGCATTTTAGCATACGCGATTTGGCACGTACTTTTCCGCGTGCATACGCTACTTCTTCTAGACAAACCCGCGTATGCATTGAGACACACACTTTTCATCATTGTTCTAACACATACTAAATTCCCTTCATCATTACCTTCTGTACTGATTGTAGATACATCAGATTTACATCATTTGACAAGTTCATCAAGACATATTCCATCAAGGACAACTTCATCAAGTAGGTTGCCATCATCTTCATCAAGTGGGTTGCCATCAAGGACAACACATTGCATCATATTGCCAACAATCTCCCCCTTTGGACTTGATGGCAACCACAATGGTGTTTGATCACCACAACAGATAGATACATTAAGCATAACCATTATTCTCCCCTTATTCAAACACCATGTCACTCTCCCCCTTTGACATCAAGGGCAAAGGGCGGATCAATACCAACACAAGGTTTTTCTCCTCATGTAGAGCGTTGTAGATCTGATGTGCACTGAAGTTACCATGCTCCCCCTGAGTTCATGTTGAGTCTTTAAACATATTCTACAATGAATTACATGACTCTATGACCTTCCTATCACCAAGGACCCATACTTACATCAAAGATCCAACCAAGTGGATTTACATATGAGACTCAAATACCCAACCAAGAGGGTTTACACATTTTGACTCAAGTACCCAACCAAGTGGGTTTACATATTTGATCAAGTCCTTACATGATTGAATATTACAATTTTACATCATAGGTCTCAACATGACCTTTTCATCAAATTACAAATATGACTTTTTATGACCAGTACCAGAAAGACCTCAAGAGAGAGATCTTATTTCAGAATCATCATAATGCCAACAATGCATTATACTCAGCAAGGCTAATGCTCCCCCTGAAAGAGTGCATCCAAGCATCCTTTCCATATGACCAAGGCTCCTCCTTATTTTGTGCAACCTGAAACTCTTTCAACAACAAGTTGTCAGCAACAATCTCTGCATGATCTGTCCTTATCTCTGAATCATAAGACTTCCATCTCATCCATGTGTGAAAACAAAGAATACTCTTTAGTAAAAAGCAAACAGGGCTCATCCATAATCTCATCATAAGAAACCATGTATCATGTCATAATCATTTAGATCTGAGAAATAAGCAGATATAGCGCCAATAATACAATCATTAGTAGTCAGACTGATGCTCCCCCTGAACCTATGCTCCTGATCTTCAGCTGTCATACAAATTTTCTTATCATTAGTGCATACGCGACTGTCTCTACTGTAACTCACGTGTATACGCGGATTTAGTTCACTGAACCCACGTATGGAAAGTGACACATTGAAAATTTCACATTCCTTCATCTCCCCCTGATTTTGTACCACCTGTACCTGTCTTCTTCACATCAGATGCTCTGTCAGAAATAAACATAACCAGAATAACCAAAACCATCATGGGAATCACCATACATCACTCCCCCTATGACGATACATTACTAATCCCTATAATGTATCTCACATCACTCCTGCAGTCATTAAGATAAGTAAGCTTTAGAAGCAGATGACTGCAGTAGGGTCAATATTCCCTACGTTTCTGACCGGTCCTCCTTCTTTTTCCAACTTTTCTTGAACTTTCTTATTGTGTGTTGGAAGTTCTCCAATTTTTCAGATCTATTCATCCTGCATTATTTTTCTACATGTCCATACTTGTTACAAGTATAGCATCTTATGTGACCAAAAAAGTAAGCATAAGGATCATAATGTGTTGTTCTATTCTTCCTTCTATTGCAATCAGCTGCTTTATGACCATACTTGCTGCATGAAAAACAATATCCCTTGAAGAAACCAGAGTACCTTTCTGTGTAGAATCTGTTTGTTTGTGACTGAAACAATCTGTTTCTGCAATTGGCTGCAACATGCCCATAATTATGACATTTGAAGCATTCAACATTTTTGAATGATTTTCTTTGAGAATTCATGATTGTAGGTTGACCTTTAGTTTCTTTCAACACTTCAGGTTTTGCTTTGACATCCTTTGAATATTTAGCACTTCCTTGCGAACTAGATTCTCCTTTAACCGTTTCATGAAAACCCAGACCAAGTTTGATAGATGGAGACCTTTGACTACTAAGAATATTGTCTAGAATCTTAGTACTATCTTGAAACCTCAAGATTTTATCCTTTTCTTCTAATTTACCTTTGAGAATGTTTACTTCAACCTCCAATTTTTGGCATTGCTTCATCATGCTTTCTTCAACCCTTTTTCCTTCTTCTACTTGATCATTCAAATTTAAGATCTCTTCTTTCAACCCATTTTCTTTCTCTTCAAAGATTTGTAAAAGTTCTTCATTCTTCTTATTTTATTTTTCCAGATTTTTTTTGAGAGAGATGATTTCTGCTTCACGTCCTTCCTTTTCAAATGATTGTAGAAATTCTTCATTCTTCTTATTTGATGCTTCAAGGTCTACTTTCAGAGAGATGATTTCTTCTTCAATTCCTTCACTGTGATTGGTTACTTTGTCCTGCAGTCTTTGATACATTTCTATCTGTCCCTTCATTGTTTCTATCTGTTCATTCAATCTAGAGATCACATCCTTGAGGATAGATTCCCTCCTTTTAAATTGATCCCAAAAATTACTTTCATCATTGATCTTGAGATTTGCTTCTAGACTTATATTGTTACTTTCACTATCTTCATCATTGCATGCACAAGTGAGTGGATTACAAGAAAAACAATCAATATCTGTTTCCTCTTCTTCATTTTCTGCTGCACATGTTTTCTGAGATATCTTCTTTTCTTGAGTAGCCTTCTTCTTTTGCTTCTTTTCCATGAGCACTAGCAGATCTTGGTTAGAATCTTCTTCATCTTCACTTGACACTTCATTTGCATAATAACTTTTTCTCTTTTCAAATTGTTTCCCTTTACCATGATTATCTTCATAAGGACATTTAGCAGCATAATGACCAACTTTTCCACAAGCAAAACACTTGAAGGGAAGCTTACCTTTGAATCTTCCAGTTCCTAGTTGGAGTTTTCTCACAAAATTTGCTTCTTCTTCTTCTGATATATAATTTGATTCCTTGACATCTGCCTTTTCTTTTCCTTTTGCACACACCTTAAAAACAACTTCTTTGATTTGAGAGGGACCTCCTTGTCTCATTTCATAAGCAGTCAGAATACCATGTAGTTGAACAATAGTAAGAGTTTGCAGATCTTGCCTTTCTTCAATAGCTGATACTTTTGACTCAAATTTTGAAGTCAAAGATCTTAATAATTTTTCCACCAGAGTAGTATCGATTATGGTTTCACCCAAACTTCTCATACGATTTACAATATCATCTAGACGTAAAAAGAAACTAGCAATACTCTCATCACTATGCATCCTTAAATTTTCATATTCAATTCTGAGAGTTTGGAGTTTTGCACCTTTTACCTTTGTATCTCCTTCATAGCTCAGAATGATTTTGTCCCATATTTCTTTTGTTGAATTTAGCTGCATCACTTTAGCAAATTCTGGTTCAGACATGCTTCCTAACAAAACATTGACTGCTTTGGCATTGACTTCATATTTCTTCCTTTCTACTGCATCAGTAGAAATGCTTGTCGGATACTGATAACCTTCTTCCACGATTGCCCATACTTCTGCACCAAGACTTTGCAGATATGCTTTTGTTCGTATCTTCCAGAATAACAGATTAATTCCATTGAATAGAGGTGGTTTTAAAGACAATACTCCTTCGTGACTTCCCATTGCGATGAATCTCCTTCAAGCGATCAAGCTTCTGCAAAAGGACCTGCTCTGATACCAATTGTTGGGAAAAATACTGAGAGGGGGGGGGGGGTGAATCATTATTTAGGGCATACTCAAATATTTTTACTTTTTCATGCTCTCTGCAAATCCATACTACGTGTTGAACCGTACTCGCTGATACTTACACTTCTTCATAAACCTATAAGGTTATAGAGATCTTATTATGCAATTAAATCTTTACTTAGATCTATGCAGCATTCATTCTTCTGATGTTTAGTTAACAGTAAACATGTGCAGTAATAATAGAATAAATCATCACACATGAACACCAGGATTTTAGGTGGAAACCTAAGTCGGGAGAAAACCACCGCTGTCGTTGCTCAGCCTTCAATATTTATTGCAAGAAAAATTTTATGCAACGAGGCCGGTGCAGACTATACCAAAGATTTCAGCACCCACTCCGTGCTCGTTTACCGGCCTCTTCCGGAAGGGAGCTACGACCCCCTGCTCTCGTTTACCAGCCTCTCCTAGAAGGGAGCTACGACCCCCTGCTCTCGTTTACCAGCCTCACCTGGAAGGGAGCTAAAACCCCCTGACTGAAGGCTACAACCCTCAACACCACCATGGACCACGTTTCATCAATTTTCACACTGGATCCCAAAGCTTTCTTTATAGCACAACTTGCAGGCCACTTTTCATCATATTTTCAGACTGGACCCACTCCATACATTTAAGCTCAATCATACATCAAAATAGATACTTATCAATTCACACAACCCAGATCAGATAGTAGTAACACAACAGAACAGATCAGACATTTCATACTTCATCCTTCAGCAAACCCTAGTTTTCATACGCGCTTTCCTTTTACTGATCTAGCGTATATACGCGCCTTCATGCATATAAACCCGCGTATACCTCTGCACATACTCTAGAACTGATTTCACTACTCATACGCGCTTTTGCTTTATAAAACCCGCATATATACGTGCTTCTGCTGTAATAAACTAGCGTATAGATCTTCAATCATTACAGAGCAGCATACTTCTTCAAATCAGATATTCAGTTCAGATTTAACCCTTCACTTCAGACAGATGTTAAACATTCCATGAACAAATCTAGAAGATACAAATACATTTCATATCTAGATAACCTTCTTCATCATTTTCTTCATAGGTGCATCACAGATTCAGATCTATCATCAAACTGTTACCCTTTCCATTCAGACATACTTCAGAGTGAAGTATTCATTCAAATGCAGACTCATGCACCCTACTTTTTCACAATGATTTTCTTCTCCTTATATAGGTTTACCCTTTTTCAATACCATGAGCCAAAACCACATTACTTCCAATGGTATTCCTGGACGGGATCTCATAGAAATACCAGCGCTCAATACAATGGGTCAATACCATGGTAGTAACCCCTGGTTTTACATATTTAGAGCGCATTTTAGCATACGCGACTTGGCACGTACTTTTCCACGTGCATACGCTACTTCTTCTAGACAAACCCGCGTATGCCTTGAGACACACACTTTTCATCATTGTTCTAACACATACTAAATTCCCTTCATCATTACCTTCTGTATTGATTGTAGATACATCATATTTACATCATTTGACAAGTTCATCAAGACATATTCCATCAAGGACAACTTCATCAAGTGGGTTGCCATCATCTTCATCAAGTGGGTTGCCATCAAGGACAACACATTGCATCATATTGCCAACAT
>JAXQQM020069988.1:0-10949 GCA_034641835.2 Pinus albicaulis
CACACCCGAGGAGAAAAATGGAGAGCAGAAGAGCTAGGTTTTGCAGGTTTGGGCCTTATGGTCGCGCGGCGGCAGATCCTCCTGGTTGCGCACTAGAAGGGTATGGTACTCCTGTATACATGGCTCTCGATTCCAAGAGTGGGCAGCCTCCGATCTTTGGACATGCACTGCAATATTGCGGAGCTTGGAAACTGGATTTTACGGCGCCCTCCACTAGAGACCCCCGACCTTCCATCGCTTGCTATGGACATGAATCTAGGCCTGTTCTAGTTTCCTCGCACCCACATCTGGTAACTTTTGATTTTTTCGCTATGGCGGCACCAAACGCTTGTTTGTTGCCCCTGGTCGGCAGGAATATTGCGAGGGTCGAAAGTCCCTACGGGCTTGTGGCTATAATGGTTGTTGTCACTCCGCGTAAACTTACATTGAATACTAGTTGTGGGTCAGTGGTCGACAAGGGGCCGAGAACCCTACCTCTCTGCATGCGAATCCCTCTACCTCCAGCATACTGTTGGGGCTCTGTCACTGAGAGCCGCCATGGTGGTAGAGATAAGAGAGGTCATAGTGCCGTAAAATTGGATAAAATGGCTCCTCGCCCAGCTAAGAAGCCCGCCACAGCAAACCCTACTCCGAAGGAGGAGAAGGCTGGAGGTGCTCAGTCGATGCAGCCATCGCCAAATGCTGAGCCAGTCACGGTTGTTAAAGTTGAAGACGAAGCGTTGAAGCAGTCACCTCATAAAACTATTGGAGATGAGGCGGCATCTGAAACCGATACAGCTCTCGCGCCACAATGGACCTCGAATGACCTCAGTCCTGCATCATTAGCTTCGCTCAGGCCCTGCTCTGCAGATCTGACTAGGCAGCTGCAACTTGCAGAAAAAAGACGGCAACTACGGCTTCTCAAAAGTTGCAGAGATTGTGTCTTCAGGCAGGAGAAGATCAACTGGCTTTTCAATCACTCTGTTTCCCAGTCCTCTGTCTCGGTTCTGTTTCTGTCCATCAATGACAGTATCTTTTTGAAGGGGAAAGCTCCTCCCCATCAAAGCCATGGCAGACATGCTCTCGGTAGCACAAGAGGTCCTGGCACTGTGTCTAGGAACCTCTTTGAATCCTTTCAGATCCAAATTTCTCAACCAATAGGCAAAACCATCCTGCAATGGGTCTGCCCTACAGATTTGGTGCTGGATCTCAAGCTGGATCTTGAACGGCGGATTGGGATCCCTTCAGGCCTTCAGAGACTTCTCTTTCAAGGTAAACAACTTGAAGACCTTCTTCCCATCTCTACTTACAGCATTAACAGGAACAACTCTTTGGTGTTAACCCTTCGTTTGAGAGGGGGGGTAGCGGGACAGTCGTCCTCTGCTCCTCCCTTCTCTTACAAAGATGCAGTACATTCAGAGATCCCCAAACCCTCGGAAGGCCTTAAATCCAAGCCTTTTTTGGTAAACAAAACAGAGGAAGTTCCCTCTGTCGAAATCACCCATGCAGATCCTGTAAATCAACTTCAAGAATTTGCAGAAAGAGCCATCATTTTCAGATTCAACGGACTGTGGTCGCGATCTAAGGACCTTTATGATTGGATTCATGCAAACTGGACACATCATTGTAAGGTCAGTTTCTGTTCAAAAGGATATTTCATTTTTCTTTTTAATGACAGTAAGCATTATGAAAAGGCTTTAGAAGAAGGCCCTTGGTTCATGGGAACTGCAGGGCTCTTCTTAACTCCTTGGTTCCCAGATTTCGATCCAGCAACTGCAGTCATCACCAGGACACCTGTATGGATCAGGCTTCCAAACCTACCTGTCCACTTATGGCATGTGGCAGTCTAAAAAGATATAGGCAACACCTTGGGCAGTTTCATTACGGGAGATTACAGGCAGGAAAAGATTGGTCTCTACACATATGCCAGAATATGTGTCGAGTTAGACTTAAGCAAGGGACTTCCAGACCAAATCATTCTCAAGATAAACGACTTTGTTTGGACCCAGACAATGGATTACGAAAATACTGCCTTCCGCTGCCGCCATTGCCACCAAACAGGGCATCTGCAGTCCACCTTCCCTACTCTCCCGGCAAAAAAGAAAAAGGATAACCTCTCCAAGCACAAATCCAAACGATGGGCTCCTTGCTCTCCACCTCCAGTTGTGGATTATGAATCCTCTAGCTCTAAAGATGAAGCCAGCGATGCAGATCTGGATCATGCCCCTCAATATGTGGTTCCTTCCACCGAGGGACTGGCGCATTCCTCCGATATAGCCATCGCCCAGAAATGCGTCCATATGACCTCCTCATCTGATTCAAAAAAGGAGGGCCCCCCCTCGGAGAACCCCAGTCTTCAAGTTGTTGTTGCTCATTCACCCCTGGATGGGTGGGTCAAAATCAAAAAAAGGAAAGGGAAAAAGCTTCGAGTTGAGACTTCTACCCATTCTGGGTAGAGATCAGTCTTTTAGCTTTCCAGTCTTTGGTTGTAGTTCTATGCTTGCTTCACTTCTTCTCCGGAACCGAGGTTGATAGTCCTATCATTTCCGGCTGCCGATTTTCTGTCTCTCTTGATTGTATCATCATCTTGTACCATATTTTTGCTTAATAGAATTAGTCCAATTCAGAAAAAAAAAAAAAAAATAAAAAAAATAAAAAAAAAAAAATAAATAAAAAATAAAAAAATAAAAATAAAAATAAAATAAAATAATAAAATAATAATAATAATAATAATAAAATTTAAAAAAATAAAAAAAAAAATAAAAAAAAAAAAAAAAAAATATATATATATATATATAACACACCCAACATTCTGGCGACTTGTTTATTTTCCACACAGGGGGTCATATGAGAACTTAGTCATTGGTCTAGTCATGTAACGCCCATTGTTTCTCTACACCAAGAAAACTTCTTAGTGCTCACAGATTTTGTCAATGCATCTACAACATTATTCAAAGTGTACACCTTTACCAACAACACCTTTTTTTCCTCAACCATATCCCTCACCAAGTGATACTGAAAATCATTATTCTTTTTCTTTGAATGATAAACAAGGTTCTTTGCCAAGAAAATTTCACTTTGGTTGTCACAGTCTATCCTTATAGCTCATTATACCAACCCCATACTTGAACACCATCTCTGCAATCGACCTTCTTCCTTGCTTGAATGAGTGGCTCCCATGTATTCAACCTCTATGGTTGAAAGAGAAACTACATACTGACTTTTTCTCATCCAATTGATTGCTCCTCTAAATAGGTTAAACACATACCCACTTGTATATCTTCTATGATCTAGATCTCCATCCCAGTCTGCACCAACAAAGCCACAAATGTACAAAACTCTCTCCAATCCTGGTCTTCCTTGGTAACACAAACCATAATCATTAGTGCCACGCAAATACCTGAAAAACCCGCTTCACTGATGTCCAATGCTCCTTCCATGGTTTTGACATAAACATGCTCAATACTCCCACTGCATGTGAAATGTCTAGTCTAGTACAGACCATTGCATACATTAGGCTACCGATTGCACTTGCATATGGAACACGAGACATGTCCTCTTCCTCTTCTTGTGTCTTAGGACACTGTTTAGCAAAGAAATTTACACCTACAAGAATAAGAACCTTCACCGGTTTACTCTCTTGCATATTAAACCTCTGCAATAGTGTCTCAACATACTTCCTCTAGTTTAACCAGAGCTTCCTCTTTGCCTGATCTCTTTTAATTCCCATGCTCGAAATATATTTTGTAGCACCAAGATCCTTCATGTCGAATTTGGAGGACAATTGGGTCTTCAAACCCTGGATAATTTCTTTGTCATTTCCAATTAACAACATATCATCCACATACAAGACCAAATAAATAACACTGTCACCACTTAATTTAAAATACACACATTGATCCGCTTTACTTCTGGTGAAGCCAAGTCCTAGTGTATATATATGTATCAAATTTCTGATACCACGTCCTTGGTGACTATTTTAACCCATACATATACTTTTTTAACCTGCATACCACTTCTTTCTTACCCTTCATTGCAAATCCTTCAGGTTTCTTCATGTATATCTCTTCTTCCATATCCCCGTGAATAAATGTTGTCTTCACATCCATCTGTTCTACCTCAAAATCAAAAGCAACATCAATAGATAAAAGTATTCTAATATAATCTGACTTGGAAACAAGAGAAAAAATATCACCAAAATCAATTCCCAGCACCTGGGAATAACCTTTTGATACCAACCGAGCTTTGTGTTTACCCACCTTGCCTTCTACATTCATCTTCTTCTTAAACATCCATTTGCTTTCGATGTGTTTCCTTCTAGCCGACAACTCCACCAAATCCCAAGCCTCATTTTTGTCCAAAGATTCCATTTCTTCAACCATGGCCTCCTTATACAGTTTTCCATCCTCTAAATATATTGCCTCCTTGACATTTATGGGATAATCATCAGTAATAGATAAAGAAAAATTTGAACAAAAGGCAGATGTACTATACCTTTATGGTTGCCTTCTTTCTCGAACTTATCTTCTCAAAGCTGGATTTTTTGGCTCTTCCTCTTCTGATTCGTGTTCTATTGTAGAGTTTGATTCTTCCTCATTTATCTCAAAATATATCTTCTCAGGTCCCTTTGGTATGATTTCATGTTTAATAACATCTTTCACCTCGCTAAATATCACATCTCGGTTGTACACAACCTTCCTTGTTTCTGGGTTCCAAAGCTTATGACCTTTTAAACCATCCTTATACCCAATAAAGATGAACCTTTCAGATATATTATCTGTATAAATTTGCTGAATAATGATTAATTATCCACCGAGATTATCCTGATCACATACAATTCGAATTTATATGCAACACATAATCTCTTCCACTTCAGATCATCAAACATGCGGAAATAAAATCAAGCGATAACACATCAAATCATCATACACATTAACACAGTATGTATGGGGAAAGCTTATAGCTGAAAACCATGCAGCTATTGTGTATATTATAATGGAGAAATCATGTAACAAACTCAGTACAATACTCCTCACAAGTACTCAGTACTTTCTCATAAAGTTACACACAAACTAGCTCAGTTTTGAACAGGTTACTAGTTCAAAACTCACCGCCAATTGCCTTGCCTCTATTGCGCAATCCAGGCATGTCTATATAGAGATCCAAGGTTCGAATCTCCTTGGCTTGACTGCGCAATTGTCATGGACAAATCCTCCAAGTGTGGTGCAAATCTTATGCACAACTGATGTCGCCACTGATAGCTAATTCCACCCTTTCATCTACCTCTTTCACTGGTCTCCACTGAACTGATCATGCACTGTAGTGAACTGATGTGTTCTTGAGTTGAATAATGAGTTACTAATTAATGAATTAAATATTATTTAATTCACTCCACTCATAACTAATTGATTAGCTAGTTAAACTAATCTCAACTAGTTCAACTAAAATAAACAGAACACAACTCCACTATCTGTCTCATTAACTCCACCAAACTTCTACCATTGAAGTCCAACTGAAGTCAACCATGCATGATGCCATCAAACCCTTGGGGATCACGTGATTCCTCTGTCAGATACATGAGCCACTTTTGTAGCTCGAACTGAAGTGCTCCAAGAGAGTAAACTGTTGTTTAGAGTCCAAATATTATTAAGGGTAAATAATATTTGACTTCCC
Organism: Pinus albicaulis; assembly: GCA_034641835.2. Taxonomy (NCBI): domain Eukaryota; kingdom Viridiplantae; phylum Streptophyta; class Pinopsida; order Pinales; family Pinaceae; genus Pinus; species Pinus albicaulis. Next base: position 5,653 of record JAXQQM020069988.1, read on the forward strand.
TATTTTTAGGAGAGGTAGTCTAAAAATAGACTTCGACCTCTTCGACCTAAAAAAATAGAGTCTCATCTATTTTTACCAACATGACCAATGCTCCAAGAATCTCAATCTGGAATCCCCGAACCATGCTCCATATGTCTAAAAATAGACATAGTCTAAAAATAGACTTTGCGCCAGAATTTGCCTGCGGGCCCACTTAGTGAAGGCGACTTCATTTCACTAAGCTCCATCATCTTGCTGCATTTTCAACACTCCCTCTCGGGAAGATATGGATTATCTGCAACCCCTATCCTGCCTCTGTGGAATTCGAACTTGCTCCTGGTGAGCGCCTTCGTCAGGATGTCGGCATCCTGATCCTCCGTGGGAACATATGAAAGCATCATGATTCTCCGCTGAACACAATCTCTGATATGATGATACCAATCTGTGAAGCCATGTTGCCTCAACTGATCCTCCTGTCTGTACCATGAACCATATCCCGATGTGCCTCTTATATAACGCAATACATGCTTGCCTGCCTTCCAAAAGAGCTTGGTAGGCTTAACCATAGCTTGCGAAAGCTAGTTAACTGCATAGCATATATCGGGTTGTGTATTGACCAGATACATAAGCGACCCCACCAACTGTCGATAGATAGTGGCATCCACTACCTCCGCTGAAGTAGCATCCTCATTCCTCCAACCACCAGGAAGAGGAGTGTCATCAAGCTTGCAGCCTTGCATGTTGAACCTCTCCAGAATCTCCTGGGCATACTTGCCCTGAGAAACAAACAGTCCTCCGCCGCGCTGCCAAATCTCCAATCCCAGGAAATAATGAAGGATGCCCAAGTCCTTCATCTCAAACTCTCGTGCAAGATCCTCCTTGCATGAAAGTATCAACTGCTCATCGCCAGTCAAAATCAGATCATCTACATACAGTACGATGATCAACAGCTTCCCCTCCACCACAATCTGGTACAGGTTTGGATCCGCCTCACTCTTGGAGAATCCAAGCCCTGTGAAGTAGCTGTCTATCCGAGTGTACCAAGCACGAGGTGCTTGCTTCAGCCCATACAGTGCTCTCTTGAGTCGGCACACATGCGACTCACTGCTGAAGATCTCAAAACCTTCAGGCTGCTCTATGTACACCTCTTCCTCAATAACTCCATTGAGGAACGCAGCCTTCACATCCATCTGATGAATGTGCCACCCCATCTGCGCTGAGAGAGCAAGGATCGTCCGTATGGAAGAGTACCTTGCGACAGGTGCAAAGGTCTCCTCATAATCGATCCCCTCGATCTGTGAGAAGCCACGGGCGACAAATCTCGCCTTGTACTTCTCCACACTCCCGTCAGCCGCCTGCTTCACTTTGTAGATCCATCGCGAACCCACCACTGATTTCCCCACTGGTCTTGGGACAATCTCCCATGCATTGTTCCTGACGATCGAATCATATTCTTCGATCATGGCATCAACCCATGCGGGTTCCTCCACAGCTTCCTCAAAAGAGGATGGCTTCGTCACGACACATTGACTCACAAGAGCCATGTATCCAGTGTACCGATCCGGTGACTGCCTCTGTCTGCGCTGTGCTGTAGGTGGTCCTACAACCTTCTCTGCATCTCGAGCCAGTCGCTCAGCTTCTGTAGTGCGCATGTGCCCTCTAATGGTTGGCGCTGCATGGGTGGTTTCTTCCACCTCCTGAACTTCCTCTTGTGGCTGATCCACATCCGGAAGCTCCTCCTTAGGAACTAACAGCTCCTCATCTGCATGGAAGTGTAGCTCCCTCTCAAGTGAACACTGCATGGCTTTCTCCTCCTGAAATTTTATATCCCGTCGCACAACAGTCTTGCGACTGTCTGGCACATACACCCGATAGTTATGAGGTGTATCAGTGTACCCCACAAATATTCCAACTTCAGCAGTTGGATCCATCTTCCTTCTCGCATCCTTCGTCACATGCATGTAGACAGGAGAACCAAATATCCGCAAATGGGAAATATCAGGCCTCTTGCCAGAATAAGCCTCCTCTGGTGTACTCATGCCAAGAACCTTGTGAGGACAACGGTTCTGCACATACACTGCTGTATTGCATGCCTCAGCCCACAAGTGAAGGGGTAGGCCCTGATCATGCAACATCGCTCGTGCAACACCCACGATCGTTCTGTTCTTCCGCTCAGCCACCCCGTTCTGCTGTGGGTTGTGGGGTGCGATGAGCTCTCTCCGAATCCCTTCTGCGCTGCAGAACTCCTTGAATTCAGCCGAGATGAATTCACCACCGTTATCACTCCTTAGAGCAATCACCTTCTTCCTTGACTCCTTCTCGACCAGTGCTTTAAACTCACAGAACTTCGCGAATGTATCGCTCTTCTTCTGCATGAAGAAGATCCAGCACTTTCGAGAGAAATCATCAACAAAGATTACATAATACTTGTGCTTTGCTGTCGAAGCAACTGAGAAAGGACCACACACGTCTGTGTGAACTCTCTCAAGGATCGTCGTGGCGCGATTATCCTTCTCGTGAAAGGTGGCTTTCACATACTTCCCTAAAGTACACCCCTTGCACTGATCTGACTGCGCAAGAGTGCCCTTAGGAAGCCCAGTAGAAATCTGCTGTAGAATCTTCAAAGCTCCATGGTGAAGGTGGTCCAATCTCCTGTGCCACAGTTCGCCCTCATCATCCCGGCTCACCACTTCTCCCGCTTTGCATGCCATAGCTGCGCAGCCATCTACCTGCAACTGATAAAGGTTCTTAGTTCGAACCCCTATCTTCCGGGTCTCTCCAGTAGTCTTACTGCGCAGGAAGGCTTTTCCTTCGCTGAAGACCACATCATACCCCTTATCCTCCAACATCGCCACACAGATCAAGTTCTTCTTCAATCCAGGTACATGCATGACATCCTTCAGTACAAAGGGTTTACCAGACTCCCTCTGAAAGGATATGGTACCGATACCAGTCGCACTGTATCTACCATCATCGCCCATCTCGATGTGCACACCCAAATCTTTGTTCTCCAGATCTGAGAACAACTCCTGATCTCTCGTCATATGAAATGACGCACCGCTGTCCAAGAACCACACCGATCCCATCACACTTGAAACCAAGCATGCAATCAGTGAAAAGTCAAGCTCGAACTGTGAAGCCAAAGCTTCTCCATCTGCATATCTTCCCGCTTGCTTGTTCTTCTTCTTCTTTGGACAATTGGTAGCATAATGTCCGTGATCATGGCAGTGAAAACACTTCACTTTCACCATATCCTGCTTCTTGCCCTTTGCACCAGAATGAGAGGTTTTATTACCCTTCCCCTTCTTTTCTTTGGCAACCAAAGTGCAGTTTTCTTCATCAGCTCCCTTTGATGAAGATCCATCGCGAGTAGTCCTCATTATCTCCTCCTGCATGAGATCCGCCCAAAGGCGCTCCCATCCCGGCAGCTTCTCCCGACCATTGACACTATCTTGATATAAGTGCCAAGCCTTCAAAAGACCAAGGAGAGCCAGGTCGACCATTTCCTCGTCTTCGACAGTCACCCCCACACTTCCCAGCTCATCTCTGCATTGAGTGAACTTCGTGAGGTATTTGGCGATACTGTCGCCTTTCTCCATCTTGATGTTCCTGAGCTTATCTTTGAGCGCCAACTTCCTTTGGTCGCTCTTACCTTGGAATAGATCTGTCAAATCTTTCCACATTAAATATGGAGTAGCCTTTCCATGCAGGCTGGATACAATATGATCCTTGACGCCCTCCAACAGGATCCTTCGACACTTCACCATCTTCTTTTGCCATGCTTTGACTTCAGCAGGATCAGTGGGCTTTTGGACATCCGTATCTACGAACTCCTTCAGACCATTATCTTCTAATACTGCTTCCATGTGATCCTTCCATGCAACATAATTCGAACTGCCTTCAAGAGCATATTTGAGTCGCAAACCGTTGAAAGACATTTTCAACACTGGCACCAAGAAAACAAAACTGCTGCAAAATTTCGAATTCCACCTCAAAGCTCAACCGCTCTAGATCTGTGAGAACAAATTATTTCTAGCACAGAGATTGACTACAAGGGGCATTTACCAGACCTTTCACTTTCCGAAAAAAGATGAATCCGGAGGCTACCTGGCCCGCATGCAGACTCTGTCTACCGAAATAAGTTTGTAATCACTATGATGATCAATCTGAACTTCAATACCTCTGATACCATGTAGAAATTTTCTGAATAATGATTAATTATCCACCGAGATTATCCTGATCACATACAATTCGAATTTATATGCAACACATAATCTCTTCCACTTCAGATCATCAAACATGCGAAAATAAAATCAAGCGATAACACATCAAATCATCATACACATTAACACAGTATGTATGGGGAAAGCTTATAGCTGAAAACCCCGCAGCTATTTTGTATATTATAATGGAGAAATCATGTAACAAACTCAGTACAATACTCCTCACAAGTACTCAGTACTTTCTCATAAAGTTACACACAAACTAGCTCAGTTTTGAACAGGTTACTGGTTCAAAACTCACCGCCAATTGCCTTGCCTCTATTGCGCAATCCAGGCTTGTCTATATAGAGATCCAAGGTTCTAATCTCCTTGGCTTGACTGTGCAATTGTCATGGACAAATCCTCCAAGTGTGGTGCAAATATTATGCACAACTGATGTCGCCACTGATAGCTAACTCCACCCTTTCATCTACCTCTTTCACTGATCTCCACTGAACTGATCATGCACTGTAGTGAACTGATGTGTTCTTGAGTTGAATAATGAGTTACTAATTAATGAATTAAATAATATTTAATTCACTCCGCTCATAACTAATTGATTAGCTAGTTAAACTAATCTCAACTAGTTCAACTAAAATAAACAGAACACAACTCCACTATCTGTCTCATTAACTCCTCCAAACTTCTGCCACTGAAGTCCAACTGAAGTCAACCATGCATGATGCCATCAAACCCTTGGGAATCACGTGATTCCTCTATCAGATCCATGAGCGACTTCTGTAGCTCGAACCGAAGTGCTCCAAGAGAATAAACTGTTGTTTATAGTCCAAATATTATTAAGGTTAAATAATATTTGACTTCCCTATTTTTAGGAGAGGCAGTCTAAAAATACCCTTCGACCTCTTCGACCTAAAAAATAGAGTCTCATCTATTTTTACCAACATGACCAATGCTCCAAGAATCTCAAACTGGAATCCCCGAACCATGCTCCATATGTCTAAAAATAGACTTTGCACCAGAATTTGCCTGCGGGCCCACTTAGTGAAGGCGACTTCATTTCACTAAGCTCCATCATCTTGCTGCATTCTCAACACT
>JAXQQM020077157.1:0-14224 GCA_034641835.2 Pinus albicaulis
TGTGGAGTACTAAAAAGGTATGCTTTTGATGATTATTTCAGTGGCTTTTTAAGTAGAATTTGTAAACCTTTTTGTATCATGAATTTGGAAAGTAATAAGGAATTATAACAAAACATGTGAAAATTGATATGCAAAACTTAACCACTGATAATGGTTATTTTCTGTACAGGAAGAAGAAAAAACGAGGAATTGCCGCTCCAAAGGAAGAGACAAAGTCGAGATAACTGTTGTCCCTCTGAAGGTGAACCGAATGAAAACAAGGCTAAACAGATTAAAGCAAGTCGGCCCGGAAAAGAAGGAGAAGACACCAGCTCACAAGTAATAAGGAAAAGATTGAAGAATTTAATAGTTTGGCGATCCTCAGATCTTCATCCCAGGGATCGCCTGCTTTATTTATCTTGTTACTTGTTTTTCTCGCCCGTCGCCTTTATAATCCGGGACACACTATTAGTTTAGAGGGAAGAGAGGATACACTTTTATGTAATTTTCTGTAAAACATCAGCTTTGATTATTAAGTCTCGTTGAGAACTGGTTCAATGTATTTTTGACCGATGCATTAATACAAGCTTGGTGATTATTTCATCTTTGCGTCTGGATTAACTTAAAGCGGTGTATCCTTGGAGGCTAAGGGCCCGGCCCCGGAGGACACTTGCTTCTGTACCATTACGACTTGATTTCTGTGTGGTTTGTTTATTATTGTTATTTGGTAATTTGATATGCTTTATGATTTGATATTACATGCTCTGTTAAGATTAAATCATTGAAGTTTTTACAGGTAGAATCGTGGATTGACTCTGCATTCTGTTATTGATTCTTTCAGAGTTCATTGCATGTTATCAGCCTTAATTAAATACTCTTACTGTTCTGTTACAGAGCTTGTATATTAAACATTCGTGTCATACATTCGCTTGAGGTAGTGTTCTTCATAATCGTTGGATTCATAAATGATAGTGTTCTATTTGGAAGCACAGTTGTATTCCTGTTGGTTCAGGTTGATCAGATTATTATTCCAGTGTGTTGTGTGCGTTTCTGATTTATTAGTGTCGTTCTATAATTTATCAATAATTAACGCTGTTCCATTAGTGTGTTTCGTGTGATTCGCCTTAGGAGTGAAAGATTGTTATTTTGATTGCGAAGAATGTATTTGGGTTAATAGATTAAGCTTGGTCACCACCCGCGGGGCTTAGTTATTCAATTGTTGTTCCATTTTAGATTTGTTGTTCTATTCCAGAATTGTTGTTCAATTCTTTATTTGCTGTTCCATTTAATCGCATTCGTTGCTTTGGTGTGAGAGATGATCTAAGGCTGTAGTGAGCATTGGCAGTCATTGTCTAGCTCCCAGACTCGTGGTCTATGCTCTAGTTTCCTTTCCATCAGTTTCCGAAGGGATGGGTTATCACTGTCGAACCCTTGACTGATACACTGCTGAGTTTTCTGAATGTGTGATTTATTCTTTGAAGTGATTTAGTTACAGACAAGCATCCGTTTACTCTTGTATTTCTTAAGAACTGTACTACTAGCATTACTCTGACAAGTGCTAGCCTCAGATTGAGTCACTCTTTGTAATAACAAAACGCTCCTGGATTGACATATTAATGTGAGGTAACTAGAGCTGAAAGAGACCCTTTTTATAGCTCTACATTTTGGCGCCGTTGCCGGGGAAAGAGTGTAGCCATTTGTCTTTTTTCAGAGTAGTGTATGAGCCTGCTAGGGAGGAGTTGGATCTTAAAAACGGAAGGTAAGAACCTACGTGCGGAGCATGTAAAAACCCTGCTCCACTGTCCGCTTTCCTAACAGAGTCGTTTTTTTTGCTTTGTTTGAATAGAAGTTGGTAGTTCATTTGAGTGCATGACTAAGCAGAAAAGACCAGAAAAAAACATCAAACCCCCATCCAAACCTGAAAAAGCTAAGGGGCCGGTGACCCTTGGCCGAACGACCTTCATAGACAAAATCTATAAGAACGCAGAATCTCAGCCATCAGTAGGCCCCAGGAAAAACATTTCTAAACCGCCTACTAGTTCCCTTCAGGCCACAAGATCACCATCTGTAGCCTGTGCTGAGGTGCATAGTCAAACTGAAGAGCAAGACTTTCAAGAAATTGAAAATTCTACTCCAGAACTATTGCAGGAAGGGAATTCCAGCAACTTTTGTGAAGGAGAAGGAGAAACAGGGGAAACCAAGGAACCAAAATCCCCTATTGAAACAAATCAGCCATTAGATAGCCCAGATAAGGGGAGTGCTGCGAAAATCATTGTCGAAGGAACCCAATCTTCAGGAATCCTCATTATTCCAGATAAGGGAAGCGCTGTTAAAAATATCCCTGTCAAAACTGTTCCCTCTCAACCTAGGAATACCCTCCTAGATATCCCAGAAGGTTATTGGCATATATTCGATACCATGGCTCAAAACTAGCCAAATGCTCAAACCTCTACATTACAATATCCTATAGTGGATTCTGCAGCTAATGCACCCATGAAAGCTATCCCTCTTCAGCATATCCCTACCTTTCATGGTCTCACATCAGAAGATCCGGATGCATTTTTATTCGAATTCGATGTGTTATGTAGGGGGTATGATTACACCACCGATCCCCAAAAATTGAAATTATTTCCCTCTACATTAAAAGGGGCTGCTTTAAGATGGTTTATGGGGCTAGGTGGTGGGGTTATCAACAATTGGGATCAAATGAAAGAATCCTTCTTAAAAAAATATCAGGATTATTATAGGTCTAGAGAATTAAAAGACGAAATATTCCAAATGACAGCCAGACCGAATGAAACATTGGAGGAGTATGTGGAACGTTTTCAGTACAATCTACAAAGATCTCCTTATGCATCGCTACCTTTACCTGATAATGTGTTAAAAACTGCATTAATAAGGGGTATGAAGGAACAATGGATTGAAACATTAAACATTATGGGAAAAGGGGACATTTATCAAGATAATTTTGCTGACATCATTGACTTATGTATCAGGAGTTCGAGAGGCAGCATAAGAATAAAACTGACAGAATATGATCGGTTTGCAAGAGATAACAAAGTATCAGCAGAAGGAGTAACACGTGCAGAAATTGGAAAATTATTAGAAAATTTTAAAACTGATATTATGGGGACACTAACTACACAACTTGATATTGTGCAGGCTAAACAGAAGCAGTTGGAGGCAGAACAGAATTTGGCAATCTTCTGCCCCCGATGCAGAAAAAAACATAGCCACAAGGAATGTCCACTGGATAAAGTCCAAACATGCGCCATCTGTACAAAAGATCACCTTACGGAGAGCTGCCCCTCACTTCCTGGATTGAAAGCGGTATATAAGGAAGCAGAAGAAGAACCAAAATCGGTGAATTCAATCAACCAGCGCCGCCAGTGGCAGCCGAGACAACCTGGTATGTTTCCGGACTCAACCTCTTTCTTTCAACCCCCACAATATAATGCTCAACAATATGGTATGTGGCAAAATCAATCCCAACCCCCATTTACAAACTGGTCACCACAATCGTTTCCTTCTTCAAATCCATGGCTGAATCAAACAAGCCAATCAGGTTGGCCAAATTTCCCTTACACTCCACGATATTGGAAAAATGGCCCATATCCTTCACAATGGACTCCCTCTACTTCACAAAGTTCACCCTGGCAGACAAGCTAGCAAAGACCGATGTACCACCCAGCTGGAACTATTCCGCTCCCTCAACCTACTCTGCCAGCCTTACAACAAAATCCCCAGTCTAACCTGAGACCGCAACTCCCAGCCCAACCCGACCCCAATCCAAATAACAGACAGGTCCAATCTATTCAAATCATAGAGACATCAGAAATAGGACCCGACCTCAGGGAGTGCAATGACCTTCAGTTAATATTTGGACGTATAATTGAAACCGAGGGAGATAAAACAGTTCATATTGAAGATCAGTTACCAAGAGAACATCAGTTACAACAAGAGGATGTAAATAAGCAACAAACTCATAATCAAGCAACCACATCCTCTCCCCCGTTCCCAGAACGATTAGTCATACCTCGATCCATACAATATCCTGACTTTGACATTCTGGGAGAATTACAAAATTTGTACATAAAAATTCCATTCCTCCAAGCCATTCAAGACATTCCCATATACGCAAAAACTATCAAAGAATTGTGCATAAAGAAACCAAGGAGGAATATAACAAATAATCCAAAAGTCCAAGTAGTCGGTACTTTATCTGACCTATTGTCTGGGAGAGAAACACCCCTTAAATATGAAGACCCAGGGAATCCAATTATAACTATTCAAATTTATGGTCAGACCTTGTCTAATGCCTTAGTTGATCTAGGGGCTGCAATTAATATTTTAACAACCACTACTTGCCAAAAGCTCGGCATTACATCGGTAGAACCCACCTCTACTCTGTTGGAATTAGCTGAACGATCTGTGGTTAGACTAGAGGGTACTCTACATGATGTCATGGTCTCTGTAGAATCCTGGGAGTATCCAACCGATTTCCTGATAATTAATCCAAAAACCCGACTTGATGGACATCCACTAATTTTAGGTAAACCTTGGCTTGCCACTGCCGATGCCTACATTGGCTGCCGGCAGGGAAATATGACCATAACTAGAGGACCGAATAGCAAAAATTTAGTTCTATATCCTCCAGCGCAGCCAAGTGTCACAATGATTAAAACTAATAGGCACCCTGTATCATACCTCACTGATAACATCAGATCTCCATTAACTATACAAGAGGCGCTTGATTTTAAAGACCAAACAGAAGATGATGCCATTAATAATTTCATTAGTCAAACTGAACCTCGCACACAGTGTCACATGATAGAAGCAGCATTTGATAATGAATTGGACGAAGATCCTCTGAAAGATACGCATGACCAAACGATACCCGTTACTTCTGTTGCAAATAGTAAAACTGTGGAAATTGCACCGGGGAAAACTTTAAACATCAATGCTAATCTCACACCTAAATAGGAAACTAAGCTCATCCAATTGTTAACAAAATATCAAGAAGCATTTGCATGGGATTACCCTGACATGAAAGGAATTGATCCCCAGTTATGTACACACCACATTTATACGGAAAAAGACGCCAGACCTGTTTGTCAGCCACAAAGGAGACTTAACCTCATCTAAAGGATGTGGTAAAAGCTGAACTTCAGAAACTTTTAGATGTCAACTTTATCTACCCTATTTCTGATAGTAAATGGGTCTCTCCGCTTGTGGTGGTACCAAAAAAGAATGGAAAATGGAGAATCTGTGTGGATTATAGGGAACTAAATAAGGCAATACAGAAAGATCATTTTCCTCTCCCATTCATAGACCAAGTATTAGATACTTTAGCAGGGAAGAAATTCTTTTCTTTCCTGGATGGCTTCAGTGGATACAATCAGATTCAGATTGCCCCTGAAGACCAGGATAAAACTACTTTTACTTGTCCCTGGGGAACATTTGCCTATCGAGTTCTACCTTTCGGCCTATGTAATGCTCCTGCCACATTTCAAAGGGCTATCCTTAGCATTTTTGCAGATTTAATAAATGATGGACTTGAAGTTTACATGGATGACTTTACACCATATGGAGATGATTTTGATCTAGCTCTAGACACCCTAGAAAAAGTCCTACAACGCTGCATTGTTACCAGGCTTTGCTTAAGCAACGAAAAATGTTTCTTGATGATGACTGAAGGACTTATCCTAGGACACTATGTCTCAGCAGCCGGCATTCAGGTAGACCCGGCTAAAATCCAAATACTTTTGCTTATTCCCACTCCTACTACTCAAACAGAGGTACGCAGTTTTCTTGGATTTTCAGGTTATTATAGACGATTTATAGAGCATTATTCACACATTGCTGCTCCTTTATATGCACTGACTGGTAACGTTGATTTTCTTTGGACAGACAAATGTGACCATGCTTTCGAGGATCTAAAGAAGCTTGTATCCACAGCCCCAGTCCTTCGAGGACCAAACTCGGACCTACCATTCCAGATATCATCTGATGCCTCAGATACAGCCATTGGTGCAGTCCTTGGGCAGGAAGAGGATAAAAAACCATATGCTATATATTACATCAGCAAAAATTTATCCCCTGCTGAATTAAATTACACTGTTACTGAAAAAGAATTCCCAGCTGTAATACATGCTGTCAATAAATTTAGACATTATATTACAGGCTATCCTGTTATCTTATATACAGACCATTCCGCTATAAAATATTTAGAAAATAAGCTTGTCACAAATGCCAGAGTAACTCGATGGTTAATTTTATTGCAGGAATTCGACATCACAATCAAGGACCGGCCTGGAAAAGAAAACCCTGTAGCCGATTTTCTTTCGAGAATACCAAAATCAAGCGATGCAGCAGCAGTTGAAGATCGATTTCCGGATGAGCACCTGTTTGTTGTTGCCGTTCAAACACCCTAGTATGCTGATCTTGCCAACTACCTCACAGTAGGTAAACTACCAAAACATTTAACTCCTAATGAGCACAAGCAGATTATTCAGAAAAGTTCTCGATTCTCGTGGATTGGGGTCTATTTGTTTCACACAGGAGAAGACATGCATATCAAGCGATGTGTTAGAGAGGATGAAATATTTGACATCCTAAAAGCCTGTCACGACGGACCGTGTGGGGGGCACTTCGCTGAGCGTAGAACTGGACATAAAGTATTGCAGACAGGATATTACTGGCCTACGATCTTCAAAGATGCGAAGAAGTTTGTCCAAGCCTGTGACAGCTGCTAGCGAGCAGGACGACCTGGTCAAGCTGATGAGATGCCTCTGAAACCACAGTTAGTCATCGAACCATTCGAGCGGTGGGCTCTTGATTTCGTTGGACCCATCAACCTTTCATCAAATCAGAAAACATATTCAAGGCAACGTAATATGTCACAAAAGGCTGAGTGCAGCACCGCCAAGAGCCGTACGAGGACGTCATTACATGCTTCTGGTTCCATCTATTTTTCATGGCCTTCTGTGTTAAATAATTTACATGGGAGGACTCAATTTTTGGGAAGCAATTAGCTGCAACACCTAACAATTATCACGTCCAAAGATAAAATCACTACTCCATATCACCCACAGGCGAATGGACAGGTAGAAAGTAGCAATAAGATAATAGAATCAATCCTAACGAAAACTATTGCGTCACATAGGCGTAATTGGGCTACCCGACTACCTGAAGCACTCTGGGCCTATAGAACCACATGGCTGAGCACCACCGGTTACTCACCTTATCAATTAGTGTTTGGAAAACAACCCATTTTTCCCATAGAATTCGAAATCCAAACATTACGGACAGCACAGGAAGTTGGCCTAGATCTAAGCGAGGCACAAATCAATCGACTGCAGCAGATCAATGAATTAGACGAAGTTAGGCTCTCTGCATTACAAAATACAGCATTAATTCAATAGCAGCGAGCTAAATGGCATGATGCACTCATCAAAAACAAAGTCTTCCACGAGGGAGACTGGGCTCTGTTATACGACTCTCGGTTTCAGGACTTCCCTGGAAAACTTCAGACTCGATGGTTGGGACCATACGAAATCCAGAAGGTGCATGACAAAGGAACCCTTACTCTAATTACCATTGACGGTTCTGGATATGCATTCAAAGCAAATGGCCACCGAGTCCATCTCTATCGCAAACCACTCACTTGGGAATCCTTCTGCCAACAGCTACGCCGAGACACTGATATGGAGATTTTAGGAGAGGAAGAGAAATCTTCCTCACCTGTAATTCATTAAGGGTTCATTTCCTTTTTACAATTTGTACATAAGTTCTTGTTTTCGAGTGGTTCTTGTACATAAAGTTTGAACTAAATGTTTTCTTATCATTTTTTTCTTTTTTGTTGTTCCTTTTCTTTCACAAAGTTCGATTTTTGCCATTCTAAAAATAGCATCTGCGTGTTTTTTTATGCCGTTGGCTTTGCTTGTTTTGCTGTTCCTTTTGCTGTTCCTTTTCTAAAGGAACAGCATTCAGGATCTCTGCTGTTCCTTTCCCAAAGGAACGGCATTGTTATGTTTTTTGCTGTTCCTTTTGGTTACCACTGTTCCTTGTTCTTCAAAGAAACAACGTTCTTTTATTGTTGTTGTTCCTTTTTCAAAGGAATGTCATTTTGAGTGTTTTTATAGTATTTTTATTTTTGCCGTTCCTTTTCCCAAAGGAACGGCATTTGCATTTTTGCTGCTCCTTTTTCTATCATCCGTCGTTGTTTCTTTTCCAAAGGAACACCACTAGCATACTTTTGCTCTCCTTGTGAAACAACTTATTCCTTTTGCTGATCTAAATTAAGGATGCTTCTTGCCCGTATTCTTTCTAGTCTTTAAGATACAGCTATGTACTTGTGCAATGAATATAAAATCACAACATAACGAAATCCGCAAATCATAAATCGCTATATTTATAAGGCTCTGCATTAGTAAGAGGACGAAAGGAAGGACATATTTATTTCTTATCTTTTGTTGTCATTGTTTTACTAATTTTGCCCTGGTTGGTTATCTTTATCATGCTGATTCCTTTAACCCTCTTTGATTATTATTTAGAAATAAGAGCAAAGGGCTTATATCTTCCTATTGAGATAATAAGACTTCTTCCACCATTCCTACTCTTAAGGAGTGTTGAATCACCCTTTGTGTATAAATAAGGAAAAATACACTATGAAAAAAAATATATCTGAACATGATATGTGAGATGTCAAATGCAGGATAGGGGGTCTCATTAAGAGCCAGCCTACCATGATCATGAGGATAGAAGTGAAGTGGCATTCCCATTATGGCCACCACACCAGGGATATGGTCCAAAAGGTATATCAAATAAACAAACCTTGGAACAGGAGGTCTCACCACGAGCCGGCCTGCCCACGTTTCACTCCTTCCTCGTGAATGGCATTATGGTTAACTGGTCACCAAGCCAGCATAATGGTCTACATTTTGACATAACAACACTCCTAATTATACACAAAGGATCATGGTTCCGAGGGTGAAAAACAACTCTGCCAAGGTTATGGACACCTGTCGGCAGCAGAGCACTGTTAATGGTATTGAAGTCACCTTGGTTACACCAATGGGTAAGATACTAATACTCTTTTTTTTCTTATATCCTAAAGAACTAATCATATATATTATTTCCCGATTTATACATTGCATGAACAATTATCATCACCAATCATGGCAAAGGAAGTGACCATGACCACTTAAGATTTGACAAGTACGATAGATGTCCTACCCGCCAGCCTCATATCATCACACAGTAGCCTCTTACATAATAAGCGATTAACTCTCCGCCTCGATTTCGGTAATTCATTGTCCGTCTAATCATGGCATAATTCCATATGTTGTTCCTTTCTGACTCGGTTGCAGATCGGGTGCTGCTCCTTTATTTGCCGGCTGGGACAGCCTATCACATTGCGAGGGGGGGAGGTTAACCTCATTATTCCCTGAATTACGTGTCAGCTCACCATTCGGGAAAAATAGTGTACGACGGTTTGGCATGGTTTAACGGCATGGCATTTCTATTTTTACACAAGTTGCTATTCATAATCCATTTCCGTTGCATTGTCGCATACTCTGTGTTTTTTGTGATTATCACCCTCTCTGTGTTTCAAACAGCACAAGTAGTTGCTGTTCCATTGGAAATCCACAGCGAAACCATGGGAGGAAGGGCAATTCGAAGTGAACCTCAGAAGTTGACAATCTCCGCTGCTGCCCGAGAGATCCTAGAAAGAGCAGGCTGGTTGAATTATCTCAGTCGCCTGCAGGAGTCCAATGAAACAGTAGCGATGGAATTTTTGCAGAACCTGTAGGATGATCACTCCACAGTAAGGGGGAAGCGGATAGCAGTCACCGACGATATAATTGCAGAAGTTTTGGGACTACCAGCCACCGGACCAGTATGGACATTAAAGAAGGAAAGATTATAGAAGATCATGGAAATGTTCCAGGACGAAGGTAAGAGCTTGACAATTAAGGGGAAGGGCATTCTGCCAGCAACGCTAGGAGAACCCTGGACGGAATTAGCAAGAACAGTGCAGAGCTACATCACCTGCGAAGGGAGGAAAGACGTGGTAAGACCACGACATCTTAAACTCTTAGCTATTTTAAAGCAGAAATGCTCTGTAAACCTACCTGCACTTCTGAATTCATTACTGCATGATGCTGCACGAAGCATAAAAAAGGCACAGCATGTAGAGTCAGTTGTCAGTCACCATGGGTTAATACGATTAATAGTTAGCCATAGTCTCACCCAGCAGCAGAGCAGCTGGGAAGAGCTGATTGTAATGATTGAGGGGGGATTGACAGCACCATCCCCAAAACGCAAGAATTCTACAAGCACACCAGAACGTCCGGCAAAACGCAGAGAATTAGTAACACAAGAACATGTTGCTAGTGCATTAGAACGACCAGAGATACACCAGGAATCGGCAAAGCACAAGCATGCCAGTAATCCACCCGAGCAGCCAGAGGAGCCCAGAAAATCATTCCGGTTAGCTCGGATGAGAGGAAGGCTAGAAAAGCCCAGAAAATCAGCCCAGCTACCTAGGATGCGAGGAAGGTTAGAGAAGCCCAGAAAATCAGCCCGGTTAGCTCGGATGCGAGGAAGGCTGGAAAAATTCCAGGAAAGCACCAGCCAACCAGTGGTAATTGAGGACGAGCAATCCGAAGAAGAAGCAGCCGAGCATTGGGAAACAAAAATAGAAGTAGAAACTGAACAAGAGGAGGAAATGGGACAGCAGGGAGGTAGCCCATTACAAGACCCAATGGGAGAAGACGAATTGGCCACAGTCCTGGCCAATATGGGTAAGTATGGCCAACCTTCTAATTCAGTAGACCTCCACGACAAACCCCAAGAAGAAAACGCATCTGAAAAATCATATGCAATAGAGGCAGAAGAAGGAAATCTGCCTGTTCATGATGAAGAGGGGATAAGAGAGATTGAACGGGAACACTCTGTTCCCAAGACACCAGAGGAAATTCCAGAGGGAGTTTCCCAGGAAGAGACAGAACCTACCCCAGAACAGCCAGCGCAGAACAGCGAGGAAGTACCCCAAGAGAAAGAGCTAGAAACCAGTCATGGTCCAGACCGCAGCAGACAGACTGCTGTTCCTTCTAATGAAACGATGGAAATTAAGAAATTGCGAATGGAACGGCAGAAATTATTGAATACAATAACTCAGCTCAGACAGCAAATTAGGGTTTTGAAAGCAAACCAGAGGGTAAGAAAGATCGGAGGGAAGAAAAAGAAGGCCAACAATCGCCCTACTGTTCAAAACCCTACTGAAAATCCAGCCGCCGTTCCAAACGTTGCCGAGGAACAGCAACATACTGATATTCGCGTTAAAATAGAAAGGGATGATATGAGGACCAACGACAAGAAAATCCAGATAGAGGCACCACCCTCAGGGGTAATAAGGGTTCTGAACTCCAAACAGCATAATAAGAAAGTTCAGGTAAAACTCCCGGCCTCCACTGACCTATGGAAGAAAGATCCGAAGACAAAAACCATGCATAAGATGATGAAGCAAGCCCAACAGGAAGCCGAACAACTTAGAGAGCAAATGGTTCCCCGAGAAAAATATGAAGAGTTACAGCAGCAACTAAGGGACGTCAGTCAATCCAAAAACCAGGCCTTTGAAGGGTGGAAAAAGGAACAAGAGGAAGTTGCACAGGTAACCCGTAGACTAGATACTGTTATCAAGCAGATGAATACCTTGTGTTCTTTATACAATGATGTTTTAGCATGTAGGGCCCCTGCTAAAAACTATGCTCTCTTTTTATTAGAACGGTATTTACAATTAAAAATAAAAGCTGTTAAAGCAGGCGCCCCTATACAAATCAACACTGTCAATGACTTTATAGACTGCTGTAAACATTATGGAGTGAAGGTCCAGAGATTGCTGTGTGAACTTTATTTGCATGACCTCGTGCTAGATCAGGAGACTGAGTTGAACCCTGGCCCTTTTGTTGGAGACATCCAATTACAAGCATTCATTTCATTCGGGGTTAATCAGATTAAGTGGCTCAAAGCCTATGATACTTTCCAGAGTCAGGAAAATGGCCTAGATTTACGGGTAAGGGCTGAGCCTAGGAACCCAGTGCAGTTGTGGAAAGCTCATAGAAACCTCATAAAGACTCCGGGTGTCAATGAAACATTAGGACCCATGCATGAGGCACTTATTCGAGAGAGTTTAGAGTATTTTCTTTCCATCAAAGACCTGGCCATTAATGCAGCCAAATTTCGGTACCGAATCTCTGATCCAAACATCCAGCTCAGGGAACCATTTAAGTATGAGAATTTTGAATTAGCTGCCAACCGTTTGAACCTCTATGGCGAGAGCATTCTGAAAGCAGGGTCATCCTGGTTAGGATATAGATTTCGCACTCCAATTATTTGGCACCCTGCACCCGGATACCAGGCCCTGTATGAGATGCCCGAGGGGCAAACAGGTCAGTTCTTTGACTATCTAATCACTCATCATGGCTGTAGGCCTCCGCATGAGACTCCTTCTCCAGCATATTCTCTCACTGCCTTGCATGTCAACTACAATGTTTTCATGAGGACATGAAACAAGGTAAGCAGGGGGGTGTGTGGAGTACTAAAAAGGTATGCTTTTGATGATTATTTCAGTGGCTTTTTAAGTAGAATTTGTAAACCTTTTTGTATCATGAATTTGGAAAGTAATAAGGAATTATAACAAAACATGTGAAAATTGATATGCAAAACTTAACCACTGATAATGGTTATTTTCTGTACAGGAAGAAGAAAAAACGAGGAATTGCCGCTCCAAAGGAAGAGACAAAGTCGAGATAACTGTTGTCCCTCTGAAGGTGAACCGAATGCAAACAAGGCTAAACAGATTAAAGCAAGTCGGCCCGGAAAAGAAGGAGAAGACACCAGCTCGGCGCAAAAGAAAGGAAAGGATGAAGAATTAATAGTTTGGCGAATCCCTCAGGATCTTCGATCCTAAGGGATCGCTGCTTTATTTATCTTGTTACTAGGACATCTCCACCGTCGCCTTTATATAAAGGGACAACACTATTAGCTTAGGAGGGAAGAGGAGGATACGCTTTTATGTAATTTTCTGTTAGACATCAGCTCTGATTATTAAGTCTCGTTGAGAACTGGTTCATTGTATTCTTGACCGATGCATTAATAAAAGCTTGGTGATTATTTCATCTCTGCGTATGGATTAACTTAAAGCGGTGTATCCTTGGAGGCTAAGGGCCCGGCCCCAAAGGACACTTGCTTCTGTACCATTACGACTTGATTTCTGTGTGTTTTGTTTATTATTGTTATTTGGTAATTTGATATGCTTCATGAGTTGATATTACATGCTCTGTTAAGATTAAATCATTGAATTTTTTACAGGTAGAATCGTGGATTGACTCTGCATTATGTTATTGATTCGTTCAGAGTTCATTGCATGTTATCAGCCTTAATTAAATACTCTTACTGTTCTGTTACAGAGCTTGTATATTAAACATTTGTGTCATACATTCGCTTGAGGTAGTGTTCTTCATAATCGTTGGATTCATAAATGATAGTGTTCTGTTTGGAAGCACAGTTGTATTCCTGTTGGTTCAGGTTGATCAGATTATTATTCCAGTGTGTTGTGTGCGTTTCTGATTTATTAGTGCCGTTCTATAATTTATCAATAATTAACGCTGTTCCATTAGTGTGTTTCGTGTGATTCGCCTTAGGAGTGAAAGATTGTTATTTTGATTGCGAAGAATGTATTTGGGTTAATAGATTAAGCTTGGTCACAACCCGCGGGGCTTAGTTATTCAATTGCTGTTCCATTTTAGATTTGCTATTCTATTCCAGAATTGTTGTTCAATTCTTTATTTGCTGTTCCATTTAATCGCATTCGTTGCTTTGGTGTGAGAGATGATCTAAGGCTGTAGTGAGCATTGGCAGTCACTGTCTAGCTCCCAGACTCGTGGTCTATGCTCTAGTTTCCTTTCCATCAGTTTCCGAAGGGATGGGTTATCACTGCCGAACCCTTGACTGATACACTGCTGAGTTTTCTAAATGTGTGATTTATTCTTTGAAGTGATTTAGTTACAGACAAGCATCCGTTTACTCTTGTATTTCTTAAGCACTGTACTACTAGCATTACTCTGACAAGTGCTAGCCTCAGATTGAGTCACTCTTTGTAATAAAAAAACGCTCCCGGATTGACATATTAATGTGAGGTAACTAGAGGTGAAAGAGACCCTTTTATAGCTCTACACTT
>JAXQQM020061348.1:0-47181 GCA_034641835.2 Pinus albicaulis
ACTTTGTTCTCATGAAAGAGTTTAAATTCCTCTTGTATTTAATTATAATAGATATAAGAGAAAATAAATTGTATTGGATTATAATAGATATAAGAGAGAATCCACTATAAAAATGTATTGACAAACACTTCAAATCTAAATATATTGAACTTTCACCATAAAAAATACAAGAAAGAAAAGATAATAACCATTAGAATGTTGTAACATTGTCAATTACTTTTTGGAAGGAATCACTTCACCAGACATCCTAAAAAAAAAATCCAAGTTTTATGTGATACAATGATGCTCATGGGTGAATATATGAAGTTGGGTTATACATTTGGGCCAAGTGTAGTGATGAAATTTCAAAATTTTACTCTTGTATCGAATTGAAGCCCTCAAAATTCATATAAGCATTATGAATTTTGATTTAGAGTAAAAATAAAATTTGTGGAGAAATGTGTTGTTGTCCTAATGACATTTTTTGAAAAAAAAAATGTGTCATCTAATATGTTAATCGTCAATTAAATGAAATTCTTTTCCTTGCAAATGTTTGCACATATTAAGAGGTACGCGTGTGTTCACATAGCATAAATTAGTCTAAACTGTAATATATATATATATATATATTAATGAGCATGATCCACACTATGAGAAATAAGTTTCTTATATATATATATATATATATATATATATATATATATATATATATATATATATATATATGAAAAAGTATAGTTTTTGTTATTTTTCAAAGTTGACAAAGTAATATTTCAATTGCATTTTTCAGATAATGTGTTCGCATTTATGTTACTGTTTTGAGGAAAACAAATTCCCTAAGTGCACTAGGGTACAAAATGGTGTTGCAAAGAAATTTGTAGAACATGTGTTAAAATGTGGTTTTTAGGGCCTCAAAAGCTTGATCGACTCCTTAAACTCCTTTCTTCCCATTTAACGTTTCTTTAGATATAAATTCAAATAAATTTATTGAGGTTTTAAGAAACCCTAAATAAAGCCATTGACATGGTTAATGAGGGGCCCATTGCGCTATAATCCTTGATCGTGCTATAAGGCTCGATCGAGCCCTTTAGGTGGGTAATCAGGGGCTAGATTTAGCTATAAAGCTTGACGTAGCCTTTTTAAAAATAAAGTTTTCCAAACTTCAAGTAGGTTTTATTTTTAAGAATAGGATCCTTATGTGACCCATAAAAGAGATAAAATTTAATCCATTAATACTTAATGAGTTTATCTCATATTATTTACTTAAAACTCCAAAATTCAACTGTGATTCTATACTATGAACAACATTAATTTATTTTATTTTATGTTATTGATACATGCATTTTTTTAGTTTGACATACAACATGGAAATATTTACACACATGTTTCATCGGATTGTAAAAAGTGCAACAAATAGAATAGTGAATAAAAAATATTTCAATCTTTTTTTTTTTAATTGAATCTTGAGATAAGATATTGATTGAAAAATACACAAAAGAGTTTTCCACGCAATGGTATATGGGTGGGGCGCAAACTTTTCCATATATAGAATTTTTAAATTATAGCATGGATGATTTAGAATTCAAATAATTTATTTTTAAAACCATTGTAATAACATACATGTTGATTGCACTAAAATGGACTTTTTACTAGCCAATGTGAAACATATTTGTAATTTCTTCCATTTTCAATATTAAATTGATACATGATATATTTTAGCTCATTTGAAGTATCAAAGTGACTTGCATCATAGTAATATTGTACTTATATTATGTTATGACTAAGCTCTTGTACATGATTTCAGAAAAAATAAAATCGAATAAAACTTATTTTTTGTTTTCAAGCCATATTTTAAAATTGAATAAAATTTATTTCAATCCTATTTGTATTTTTTAATTGAACTTTTAGATAAATAATTGACTGAAATATACTTAAAAGAGTTGGTCATACAATGGTATATTGATGGGCCTCAAAATTTTCCATATATACACACACACACATATATATATGTGTGTGTGTGTGTGTGTGGATTACTTTAGAATTCAAATAATTTATTTTAAAAACCATTGTAATACCATACATGTTGATTTCAATAAAATACACTTTGTACAAGCGAATATGAAGCATATTTGTAATTATTTCTATGCTCAATATTAAATTGATACATGGTATATTTTAGTTCATTTTAAGTATCAAAGCAACTTAAATCATAGAAAGATTGTACATCTATCATGTTATGACTAAGCTCTTGTAGATGAGCTCAAAAGAAATAAAATTGACTCTAAAACGTATTTGTTGTTTACAAGACATCTTTTATAATTGAATAAAACTTATTTCGATTTCATTTTTGTTTTTTAATTGGACCTTGAGATACCAAAGTAAATTTAGGAAAGTTCACATTTTAATATATAAAATTATAGAAAAATATATCATTAATTATTTTTTGGTATATTAAATTCCAATACATATGACTTAAATATCATGTTATGACTAAGATAGTGTAGATGACCTCTAAATTAATAATATTGAATAAAACTTATTTGTTGTTTATGAGGCATATTTTAAATTTGAATAAAACTTATTTCAATCTCATTTGTGTTTTTTAATTCAATCATCATATATTTTAGTTTATTTTGAGTATCAAAGTGACTTGCATAATAACTTAAGACTATACTTATTTTCATAGTTTATGAAACTAGATATCAAAGTTGTTAAATAATTTTTAATAAAACTTATACTATATAGATTTTTTTTAAACTATCTAAACAATTAATAGATCCATAAACTTCAAAATTTAAGTAATATCCACAAACAATGTTAATAAAAATCCATAAGATGAAATAATTAATGTATCAATAAACTATGCATATGAAAATATATAGAAATTACAAATATTACATGAACATCCATAAACTCAAATAATAAGCATCCATAAACTAAAATAATGTTCATGTACATCCATAAAATATCCATGTATGAAAATATACAAAGTTTGCATCACATGTGACTATGCCCCATAAAATGGGCATGAAAGTATACAAACTGGATGTACTCTAAGAACCATGAGAACTACTATGTGAGTTCCTCTGCACAAAGTACTCATCCATAAATCTGCTACTGCAATATAACACATTCAAATTGAAACTAATTAAATCATATATGTAAAAAATAAACAATATGGAAATGCATATTGTTTAATTACATATATGAATCTATTAAGCTCACTCGTGTCCAAATGCAACTCATCTAGGATGGTGGTATGATGGATTTGGGTTTGGCGCTCCCCTACTTGTGGCTCAAATATTGGGGCCTGAATCGATGGACCCCATCTTCAATTCCTCTATACCTAGCATCCCGCTCACATGTCCACATAACTGTGACATCAACATTAGTCTGCATATTCGCTTGTGTAACTGAGCAAGTGTATGTGGATTGGGACTATTCCTATTCAGTGCACTGTAAGCTTAAAACCCCGAGATTTAAGCCACTCGTATAGGGCACAATTTGACCTTCTCTCATTGTGGCCATGTACCCTAAGATCATATTTCTGCATTTGCATTTGGATCTAGATTCTGTAGGTGGTGTCCTCCAATATCTATTTGCAAATAAAAAGGCATCCGCCCTGCACTGTTATATCAAAAACCTTGTTTTCCAATATGTGTTTGCAGTGGGTGTTATGAAAATATTGACTAGCGATGACAACCTAGCTCTTTTGCGAAAAATAAAAACTATTATTTCGCCCTACATAGACCTTATGATGTGTGAATCCTTATTATTATTAATTTTCATATCTGTCAGTATAGCAACACACATAACATGGATGTCGCTATAAGGACGTTGTATTCCATTACTGTTTCTATTGCGACACCCTAGCTAGATGGGTCGCAATAGCGACACTTTTTTGTAGTGTCGCAAGAGTGACAATGTCGCCATCAGGGTCACAAGAGAGACATTACATGGTGGGATTAAATAAATTGAGAAAAATTGGGGAACTTTTCGATAATATGTAAAACAGTCAGAACTAAAGTGTCGGAAAATTGACCATAAGTACTAGTGCTCTAGATGAGTTTTTACTTCTAACAAAGAATCTTTTTTTCCATATATGACTATGTGATCTTTCATATTCCACATATGACTCTTGGAATTCCACACATTACATTTTATACTTTTCTTGAAAATACATCATTACATGAGGATGTGGCATGACACATGGTCACATATTGACCATTATGATGAAAGTTTTATAGGTCACAACTTGAGAAATATGACATGGACTTCATGATAAGGTGGCAATGCCTAGTTCTTCTTCTTGTGGCTTTGCCTTTTATCTTCATGAAATATATGATCGATAATTCGCCTTCACAAATGATCAACTTAGTTCTTTATATTCACCCTCCAAAGGGTCTTTGATCAATATTGGAATATTTTAAGTCATCATACAATGTCTTCTTTCTGTCATAGTCTAGGATCTGCTTCATGTCTTCATGATATTTCTCTTTTGTGTTTCTTCTCTACAAGTTCTTTTTTGTGTTTCTTCTTTGCTACATTCCTTTAGAATTTCCTTGTCATCCTGAGAAGGTACTCCTGCCAATGAATATAATTTGTGACAATGAAAATTCAATCTTGAAATCATCTATTCTCTCCTTACCTAGCTCATGGAAGAGGTCTCTTATGATAGGCCTATGGAAGGATTTAAAGGAGAAGGCCTAAGAAGGAATCATCGTTGAACTAAATAATGGCCTAGGAAGGAACTATTTTTCACTATTACTACGCTATGTGTTGTAAAGAGGGGTTATCCTTGGTCCAACACAGTGGGGAAGATCAAGGAAAAAGTTGATGAGGTTGAGGGTTGAGACTATGCTATGCGCTGGAAGGAAGAGGACGCCTTAAGGAAAACACATTTTTTCTCAACAAGGGTTCATTGTCTCTTGATACCGCACCATGCAGTGACATAGGCTTGAAGAAACAAGGATTACGTGAAAAGAGGGACAATAGTGACCAAGGAAATCAATATTGAGCCTTATTACTGCGCCATGCACTGAGCTTGAAGGGGGCCTTTAAGACAATGTATTTTTCTTAAATGAGGGCTCACTGTTCACTTGGAATGTTCTTTTCCTTCTATGCTAGAATAGTTTGACCCAACAGTGGCTACTTGTGCATATGAATGCACTTTTCACTGAGGGAAGGCGTAGAAAGTAGGTGAATTTTCCTAAGAGGGTTTTCATTCCATTATGAAGATAGGAAGGTTTTTTCATTGCATATTTTTACTTTGAAAGAGGTGGAAGAGGTGCATGTTGTCATGTAGGAGTTACCCATGTGTTATGTAAGGCATAAGTGATCAAAAATCAGTGCAATGAGTCAATATAAGCCACAAGGGCTAGGTGATTGCACTTTGAATATTATTAATGCATAATTATTGGAGATGATCTTGAGGAGGACTTAGTTTAAAGACTTAGTGATAAAGGATACATCATTGAGGCTCATAAATACACTATTCTCATCAGCTGGTAAGAGTGTCATTTCCTTCACAATTTTTACAAAGTAGGTGGACTAAGAAGACCTCCAAAATGGCTAAGTGTTGGACTAGAAGAATAAGGGAGGGAATGCACGTGAACATGACTCAAAAATCGATCACACACACTAATTCCATAAATACAAGCCAAGGGGAATGGGAAGGACTCATGAAATACATTCACACCATGTAACGACAACAAAGTGAAACTTATTTCTAAGTGCAGAAGTTGAAATGACAAATTACAACACTTACAACACAAGTTGCGACACACGTGTTAACTGTGACCATGAAGTGCACTAAGTTGTAAAAATGTGTCTAGCACACATTTTGATGACATGTAAGATCATTTAATGCAAAAGAGTGCACTAGAACTAAGTTTAGTGATATGCAAAGGTGAGACACATACGAGAGTGAAAATGACACTTGTGACCATAAAAAAAGGTGGAAATGACATTTGTAAATGCAAACGCCATTGATAATGAGATATGTCAAAGTGAAGATAACATGAAAATGAAACTTATTAAATTGAAAACATGCAAAAGTGATAGTCGTGAATGCGAAAGTGGAACTTTTGGAAGAAAAGGTGTGCAAATATGGCAGTTGGAAAACTCACCGAAATAGAAGAGCAATTGAAACCAAAGTGAGGGATTCTATCAATGAAAGTGTGCATTTATTGTCGACATAGGTTGAAATTTTCACATGAAATTATCCTAATGGATTGTGTTATGCTTGTTCAAGCTTGCATAAGGAAAGCGAACTTATAAGTTCATCACAGACTAAGAATGTGTGAGCAAGTGACTTTGAAAATTAGAATTTGATAAGAAGGGTTTAGTACTTCGTAATACATCAATCGACCATGAAGGGACTATGGAGCGACAGATTGTAGGATCTTCAGTAGGCTCAAAATTCAAGTGTAGGAAGAATTTTGGAGGATGTTGATCGCAATGTCAATAAGTCTTAAACAAATAAAATTGTATTATGGACTTATGTTGTAGCAAAAGATTCATGCTGAAAAGCGTACTACAAAAAATTACATGTGGAAGAAATCCACATAAAAGCATGCTTTAGGACAAGTACATGAAATACATAGACAACTTGCACCAAAAATTGAAGTTGGAAGCCTACAATGAAAATACAAACCTGAAACAACTTAGAGGATACATGATTTGGAAGAAAAGAAAAAGAAAAGGAAATCTAAGTGATGTCAATTTTTTTTTAAAGTGTAAGCCTAGCTAGGTGTAAATCCATGTATCATAATCAGTTTGAGTTAAGTCTAGTTTGGTTTAGTTCTAGTTGAGTCTCACTCTAGTCATTAATTATTTTTGTCTCCTAGCCGTCTCCTATGTTATATATTTCGATATTGATAATATTGAAAAGGTTGCTCTGCTCCACATTTTTCAATATCTAACCATTACTATGTCTGTCTAATCCTTTGTATCTATAATGTCCATTTTTGGAGAGGTTGTAACATAATTCCAGCCATAAAAGATAAAAATGGAAGATTCCAACTGAGCTAAATGCTTTATTTTACAAACAACTAATTTTCCCTTTAAGTTATACCTGATATATCTGCTGCAACTTTCTGCCAATAAATCGATTAGCAGGCTTTTGATTCGTGAAATACATTTCTTACAAAGGAAAGTTAGGCCTCCACAATTGTGGGAACTCCATTGTTGTTGTGAACATCTACAATAGAGTTGTCAAATATATACATGGTTGATGCCAGCAACTAAGTGAACTTAGTCTCACGATAAGACGATTTTATTAAAAACCATCATAGATCCATCTTAAATACAGATCTAACATGAGTGTAGATGGATCAAAATTCTTCATGTATAAACTTCTTTAGAGTGAAAATACAATCTGTATTTTCTCTATTATTTATTATGTATAATTTATTTATTTTTCTATTTAGAACATAATTTATTTTTACTTTAAAAAGGCATGTGTGATCTTGATGGATGAATGGACACATGGAAATCCTATCATACTAGATCATAGAATGAGCATCTCAAATCAATAATGTGAGAATATTAGAACACTTTACAATATTAAAGTTTAAGAAGTGCTATTTTCTAATTGAGATTTTTGAGATGTTTAAGGGATGAATAATTAATAATTAATAATTTGTAATTACATAAAAAAAATTTATTGTTCTTTATTGGATTTCATTTCTATGTAATTTCTTTATTTTTCAAAAAATTAATTTGTATTATTTAACAATATATAATTTTATTTTTAGTATGAAGCTGATAATTAACATTAAAATAATAAAAATAATAAATAGAGAGGTAAAAAATCAAATTAGAAAAGATTTTTTTTTCTTAAATATTTAATAATTTAAAATATTGTTAACTTTTTCATAATTTAGAATACAATTTGAGTGGCCTAATGGTTAAGAGCATATGTTTCCTCCTAAGATTCACAGTTTGAGAGCCAAAGGGGGTAGAGTATGTATGCCTTCCTAGACTTAATAATCAAATGACTATGTTGAAGTAGATCCCTTGTCCCATAAACATGTTTTTTGTTCATGACTTTGGATAATGAAATCCATAATATTGCTTTCTAGTTAATAGTATACTAAATTTAAATATTTAATAAAAATATTTTAATATTATATTTTATTTTATTATATCACATATATATATATATAAACTAAAAATAATTTATTTTGTGAAATTGATTTTATTTGATATTTAATATATATTTAAAATTAAAATTGAAAAAAAATATAAATTAAAAGAATAAAAATATTAATAAAAGTTTGTAAACTAAGAATTGATTTTTACTATAAATCAGGATATAAGATGGATTGCATAAACTTTACACCAATCTCTTTTACCCTCTACCCACTTATGTATAAAATATCATTTTTATAAATAAGTTCCCTTCATGTTATTTTAGTTATCTTTTTCATTTATATCTAAAATTAATTAACTTTGGAGTATAATATTTGTTTGGCCGACTTTGGAAAGGCACAAGCCCATTCTTTATTTGAACATAAAATTTCTATTCCAAATCAGGATAATTATTTCCATTTCTTTTCCTAGTATTCTATATTTGTGCTGGGAACCACCACGGTTAAATGGCTTCCGAAATCATTAAAAACATATGGGAAATATGAATTTGTAACGCTATATGCAAGAAAGAATTGGCAATCGATTTTTTACCAAACAAGCTTGAGAGATCCGTTGCGAAAAGTTCTATGAAAAAAATGTTAACTGCCCACATTTTTGTGATAAAACGATAGCGAGAGAAGCATTTGTTTTTATTACGAAGCTATCACGCTGGTTAAAATAATAATAAGCTGGTCATGATCTTATTAGTGGTGTCATGATATTATTCGTAGTAAAAAAAAGCAATGGAATGGTCTATAATCTGGCAAAGATTTTGAAAAAAAATCTCGGAAAGATTTTATCAGAATCTTGTATACAGTTGTTAAACTTCAGCGTTTTGGCAGCTTTAAGAGTTTTTTGATAGTGCTGAATCCATTTCCACTATCAAAAATGCAATTCAAACACTCGAAGTACCTGATTTTTTGAATTTTATTTTACCAGATTCCTATAAAAAAAACCTATCGTCCCAGCTATTCTATATGCTAGGTAGACAACTTCATTTTAGTCTTTTCCATAAGAAATGAGAATATAATAATCGAATGGGTTTATTTAAAATTAATTCGTGTAACAGTTAACCAATTTTTTTAGCCGGTGAAACTTGGAAGACCAATAGTTGCATTCCGTTAGTTTATGAAGATGAATAAATTTTTTTATGATGGTTCTCGCTTCTTCCTGAAGCATAACTATCGATTATGTTCTTTTATGAAAATTCTTTTTCATAACTCGAATCCAACATAGACCTAATACTAGCATTAATTCTCGAACATTTAATTTAATGTTGGAGATAGACTGAAACATATAACCAATTTTTTCCTTTTGCCTTGCCCAGTTATCTTGCCTTTTTAACATTATTTCAAAAGTTAAGTAATAAAATTTATAAAAAAATTCAATCCATTGCAACTTGATGTTTCCAATTTGACATCTGGGTTTATGGTTTGTGTGGCAAGCTTCGGCATGTTCAATCTGGCACAGCTGCATGTTCTACCTAGTACAACTCTAACGCCCTTTCAGAAAGGCCTCTCACTCATCTTGGATTACATATTTAACATCTTTCTCGAATTATCTTTAACTCTTCAGTGATTCTCTCAGTTTCAGGTTCAACTTTGCTTCCTTTGTCCCCAATCTCTCGGTTTCAGGTTCAGCTTTGCTTCCTGTGTCCCCAATTGATTCTTCTGTCTTTGTAGATTCCTCCAGTTCCATTGTAGACTAAATGGATACACAAATGTGTATGTCTTTGACTGAAATGGATTCGCAAATGTGTTTGTATGTTACTGCAATGGAGCTAGATTCAAACATTAGATGACATTAAAATGCATCTCACAGTTTTCGACTACGACCCCTACCTGCAGAACGATAAGACATATTTTCAGTTTCTTTTCTAGAAAAAAATGTTGTGTTGAATATGGAAATTTTATTAGAGGACATGGCAGATCAATAAATTGCCTATTACATAGGCACACTGATAGTCTTTTAGGAATTCATGGATGGCTCAGTAACAAACATTACATGATTCAATTCAAGAATTTGAGTTAGGAACCGAGCTAGAAGAAGTCTTGGGCACTTACTTATTATTGGCATACTTATGATGATGCCCAACTCCGATTGAGTAAGATTTTCCTTTGCATGGAATGATACCGATTAGCCCAACGAATTAGAAGTGCTACTCATTAGCTATAAAGCTCAGATTCCTGTCCTAGAAAATTGAACACCCAGGCCAGCAAGTAAAAAGAAATATTATTTCCTGTACATAGTTTAAACCGCCCTTACAAGTGAGGAACACACTGAGTATAAATCCTCTCATAATAGCCTATCACATTCTGAAGAATTACATGAACATCTTCATCTGCATAAATCCTCACATGACAGGCCAATAAGATTTTACCACAATTTGTCCTAGAATTATAATTTATCATTATATTCCCGGGCTTTACTCAAAAAAGTTGACCAAAAATTGTTGTGGATGATACATGAATACAAATTGATTATGGAGAATGGGAGAGAGAATGAAAAATATCCGACCGAAATCCTTGAAAAGACTGAACATTTCAGCATATTGTCCAAAGACGTGGGCTTGCATAGCCTTGAATGACGAGGTTCAAATGAGGAAGTGCTTACAATCGATCGTATAAAATATACACGACACTCATATATTCTATATTGTGTACGAAGGAAATTACACATATTTATACAAGCAATAGTCTCAAGATAGGAATTCTATCTTAGACGTACAGTAGTGTGGTTGAGAGATTCTCTCAATCACACACTAAACTAGGAGAAACTATATTCTAGCTAATTCCTATTATGTAGGAACAAACTCCTCAAATGGAGAATTACAACCATAAACAAGTAGGAATTAATTATTTCTAACTCTCCCCCTTAATGACTACTTGTCATGATAGTGATTCACAAAGTCTGGTTGTGGTCAAACATAACAAAGAATATGTCGACGTCCATATAAAAGAGCAACCATCTACCGGAATGCATGAGTACCAACTGCTGCAACCGCTAGTCCTGTAGGATGTCCTTCGTATACATGATTCTGTTGACCGTTATCACTACATATATGTACCTACAAATCCACCACCATCAGCAACGCATGTGGAATTTGAAAAACATAATCTGTTTCTCTCTCAGATAGATCACAACTTCTTCTCCCTGGTGACGTCAAACGAAGACAGGTTTCACATCCTCGCGAGTTGAGTTGGCGTCTTCCTGAATAAAAAAATCGTGCGCTTCTGCGCCATTCCCGTGATTTGGCCCATTGGCACGAGTATGTACTGAACAGTCGCGCCAATTGTACTTCTCAGCACAACTGTGAGCTAAGAAAGCACACCAACCCTCTTCTTCTCAGAGATTGATGAATCATCGGAGACTGAGCCAGGTGTTACTGCAGTCCACCTGCTCCTACGAGCACAAAGCTCCTGTGTACATGTTAGCCACTCAGGCAATATGCCACCACCAGGCAAGTCCGATCTACCACCACTGGGAAAATCTGCCAACTTCAATATGCCACCACCGGGCAAGTCCGATCTGCCACCACCGGGCAAATCCAGAACTTAAATGTGCCACCACCGGGCAAATCCTATAGCCACTAAGGCTCTGTATGTGGTTTCTGGCTCATCACAAACCATCACTTTACAGTGACAAAGGATGGTTTCAGGCTGACCATAAACCATTACAATGTGGTTTTAAGATCACCACGAACTTTCAAATGCCTTTACCAGGCTTACATTCCATACTTCAACATTTGGAGTTTCTGGGTACATACAATGACCATTACAACAACTGGACTTCCTTATAACATGCTAGGGAGTCTATTCCACAAACCACACTAACTCAAACAAACATCTACTTTATTGTCCACCATAAACGTTGTCGCTGCTGCTTTACCTCCTCTGTTCATTGTTCACATCTTGGGCATCTTTGTCTGTTCACAAAACTTCTTGGAACTCCATGTTTCACCTGTCATTCGTTAGAGTTGCAAATTCTAACAAAATAACTTTGCCTACATTGAGTTAGCTAGGCTCAATAAGGCTCAATGATTTAAAACATGATTCCAAGAAAATACAACATAAACTCTTCAAATTTAGTTTCTCTATCTCTGCCCAAAGATGATTATTTTTCCAAGCATACCAGTAACCATTCCAACGATACCTATGGGGGGGTCCACTGAAAAAGAAATGGAACATAGGCACTCACAGCCATACGAAGAGAACACAATTTTCCCTTCAAGAACATTAATCCAGGACTCCATGGTCCAATACTCCTTTGCGTTTCAGTATCCACTCCCTTGGCAACACAATGCCACTTCCCCTACAGTATCAAGGCTAGTTACTGCTCTCAAGCATGCTGCCTCATGCTCGCCACTTTCCATCACAATCTACTCCCTTGATCACACCAGGCACACACAACCGTGATCATCATGCAGCTCTAACCACTACCCTTTGATGCCATTTTCATTGTTATGTCATCATCGTATCTGGTAGTAGAACATTCCTGCAAATAAAATTGTTGGAACGGGCAATTCCAACAAAAACTCGCACTTGTGACAATAGTTGCCCAAACTAAATGTCACAACATTTAATTTAACCAGATTTACATGACCACTCTTAAAAAAAAACATGACATCACACCAAATTTCGACAACAAAATTGAGCATCAGTGCTTGATGATGCTACTATCCCAACATACAAATATAGCATGCTTCAACACCTCAATTAAATACCTCTACCTAAATACCTCTACCACTGGAACCAATCCATTCTAAAAAACAACAGTACCAACTACCTACATGGGATTCATTCCACTCCATGGCATACGAAAAGTAGCCAACTCCCATAAGATCATACCAAAGCTAAAATAACACCGCTCCCTACAGATGAATCCATTGCCTCGCAATCTGTTTTCAACTTTGCATATTGTTCTCTTCGATGTGTTCTCAGAGAATTTTGCTCCACAAAGCTACTTTTAGGATCAAAGCATCCAAGCAAAAAAAAAACTCCCATACTTCTCCTCTTATCGATGGATGAACACCCCCTCGCTGAATTCGAGACAGGACTCTTCCAATGTCAAGGTAACCTTCTTCACTAAATGCAGAACGCCACTTACGTTCACTCAGTGTTTTTCCAGCCTTGGGTTTGAAACGAGTTTTGGGAATGTCATTTCGTAATCGGGCCAATTTCGTAGAAAAAGACAAGTGTTGGCATATCTTTCTTCATGAGCTTTATCAAATAAATTTAATGATAGACATTTATTTTATTTGTCCCAAGTATAATATCAATTCCATTCAATTCATACACGTACGAGAGTAGCCGATGAGGAATAAACTAGTCCCGAACACATTTACGGGAAGAAGTTTCCCTAGTGTCACTTGGATCCCCTTTTCTGCCCAGATCCGCTCCACTGCCACTGACAGATGGACCCAGCACACACCAAAACGACCAAAGCTAAAAACATCTGCTGTTGGATGGTTCGTTTTGCAGGCTCTCGTGCCGTCCATTACGGCGTTCTGCGATTGACGTCCACAAGCCTTGATGACCCAATTTCACACCATCTTTCACTACTTAGAGCCACATGAACACGAGGCACCACCACGCTTCGGTCCATCCTGAAATCCACCGGCATTCACTACTTTGTATTTCTCATTCTCATGAACACGCACCTCCCACCAGGGTCTCGTCGCCCATGGAGACCTAGTCAACGTACGCGATCATGTATGTGGACGGAAAAGACGACGATATTCCCATTGTGAATGTGTCGGGATGCGGAAAATATGTTTTCACCTGGAGCGAGAATCGCTCGGGGGACAGACATGCGTTTTCTCTCCCACGAATTGGTCCCACTTCAGTAGAAAATGTCTCTTCCACTCTCCATTCGTCTTGTAATGTGAGGAAGATCTTGCTTGATCTCTGTGCCCGGCTAGCCGCATAATCCAAGAATCTCCTCGTTCTGTGCAAGCATGCTCTCCATAGAATTAGGGCCTCCTGGATTTCGTTGAAGGAAACGTAAAAGTCCCACCAGGTAGAACATCTCCTCATCGGGCACTGCTGTAGACATACGACAATCCCACCGCTCCACTATGGCTTGGAAACGGTCAGCAGCACTGTAAAACAAAAAAAAAAACAACGGCCTCCCCAACGCCGCAGGCATTGACATGCTTCTTCAGAACCGTAGCGCCCACAGTCTTCAATCTGCTGCCAGTCGCTCTTCACACAGTGCTCCTCAGGGAGGTAGCACTCTTCAGATGGACAAACCCAAAACAAAATAAACTGCAAACAAAACTCTCTATCTGCTATTTCCCTCAGCCCACGAGGGGCCGAGGCCCAGGCCCTTACGGGCTCTGGCTCTGATACCAAGATAAAATAGCACACACACACTCAATATATTCTATATTGTGAATGAAGGAAATTACACACATATTTATACAATCAATAGTCTCAAGATATAAATTCTATCTTAGACGTACAGTAGTGTGGTTGAGAGATTCTCTCAACCACACACTAAACTAGGAGAAACTATATTCTAGCTAATTCCTATTATGTAGGAACAAACTCCTCAAATGGAAAACCATAGACAAGTAGGAATTAGTTCTAGTGGTACCTAGGTATCAGACGAGGAAGGGCGTGGTAAGCGACAAAATGCTTTGGGGAGTTGAAAATGAGCATAGGAATCATTGGGGAGTTGAAAATGAGCATAGATCTAGAGATTCCTGAATAAGTTAACCCTTTTAACTGCGGTTGAAGCTATGGAGAGGGAAGAGACAATTAGGGAACTGAAACATCTTAGTAACCAAAGGAATAGAAAGAAAAAGTGATTCTCGCGAAATGGAAGCAGCCTAACCTATGAAAACAGAGGTGTGGGAGAATAAAATATAAGCTCTCTTCTACTAGGCGAAGCAGTTGAGTACTGCACCCTAGATAGGGAAAGTACAATAGTCAAAAGAATCATTGACTTACGCTCTAACCCGAGTAGCAAGGGGCACGTGAAATCCCATGTGAATCATCAAGGACCACCATCCAATTCTAAATACTCCTGGGGAAAGTACAATAGTCAAAAGAATCATTGACTTACGCTCTAACCCAGGTAGCAAGGGGCACATGAAATCCCATGTGAATCATCAAGGACCACCATCCAATTCTAAATACTCCTGGGTGACGAATAGCAAAGTAATACCGTGAGGGACATGTGAAAAGAACCCCATCGAGGAGTGAAATAGAACATGAAACCGTAAGCTCCCAAGCAATGGGAGGAAAATTAGATCTCTCACCGCGTGCGTGTTGAAGACTGAGCCGCCGATTTATTTCCAGTGGCTTGGTTAACGGAACTCACAGGAGCCGTAGCGAGAGCGAGTCTTCAGGGGGGAATTTTCACTGGTTATGGACCAGAACCTGGGTGATCTATCCATGACCAGGATGAAGCTTGGGTGAAATTAAGTGAAAGTCCGAACCTACTGATGTTGAAAAATAAATGGACGAGTTATGGTTAGGGGTGAAATGCCACTCTAAACCAGAGTTAGCTGATTTTCATCAAAATGCGTTGAAGCCCAGAATAATTTTTTTTTATCATGATTCTAGCCTCTTCCCAAAGTGTAACTATAGAATATGTTCTTTTATACCAATTATTTTTCCTAACTCAAATCAAACATAAAACTAATGCAAGCATTAATTCTTGAAAATTTAGTGTTAAAGATAACTCAAAACATATAACCAATTTTTTCCTTTTTCCTTACCCAATTATCTCACCTTTTTAACATTATTTCAAGAGTTAAGTTATAAGCTTTCAAAAAAAATTGATCCATTGCAACTTGATGTCTCCAATTTGACATCTAGGTTTTATGGTTTTCCTCGCAAGCGGCGGTATGTTCAACCTGGCATAACTGCATGTTCTACGTGGCAAAACTCGAGTGCGCTTCCAGAAAGGCCTCTCACTCATCCTGGATTATTTTAATGGATTCGCAGATGTGTCTGTCTTTAATTACAATGGAGCTAGAATTAAACACTATATGACATTAAAATAATAATAAGCTTGTCATAATATTATTTAAAGTATTTTCGAGGTGGGGACAAAGAAGGCAATTGAAGAGATCAGGGCCTGTCAATATATATTCACAAGGCCATACATAGTGTTGATGTGTCCACCATTTACGGAGTCCACGCTTGCCATTTTCATATTCTTTTTCAGTGTGGTGAGTTATAATTGAAGTTTGAAAAGTTTTTTATAAGATAGTGAAAGAAATATGGTGATATTTTATAATATAGCAAAAGAAAACAGTGGTATATTGAGGTATATAATCGGTGTATGCTCATTTTATTTTTTATTTTATTTAGTTTTAGGATTGATAAAAAAAATTTGAATTGCAAGAATTGAAAACATTATGATCTGTTTGTTATTTCGAGAAATTTAATCTTTTTTGGCATTCTATATATTTATAACAGATCAATTTAAACTTCCAATTTATCAAATTCAGAAAAAGATTAAAATTTATATATATATATGAATTGATTTCATTACATGTATTTTATTTTGATCAACACATTACACTATTAAAATGCTTAAATCATAATTTATTTTTTATTTCAGTTGTTTTTATAATATTTATAAAATTAACATATAAATGTTTTAAATAACATGGATTTTAAACATTTATATGTAAAATCTATCCTTCCATTATTAAAATATATTTTTTCTATTAATATATTATAAACACATGTTTTTTATATATGGAAACTTTTATATATATATAGATTTTATATTTTTTTTATTTATTTCATATTAAAATTAAAATATTTTATGTATATTTATATTGAAATATTTTTTAAATGTTATATATATTCCATGCTAAAAATTAAATGAGTTACAAGTTTATTTAAATCAAAATTAAGTATTTTTTTTCCACTTTCAATTATTCTTTTTCTATATATCTCATGTTAATATCGAATCATTTTATTTAAAATAAGTATTAATTTTTTTATTTTTATTTTATAATCGATAATAAATTTTTTTTTTTTTAAATATACATAAATTTGACATTTGAAATATATTAATTAATAAAAAAATAGTATTGGAAATTAATATTAAAATAATTTTAATACTATATTGTCGTGTTCTTATTCACATTTGTTCTCAATTCCCTAACATTTTCCACACTTCCAATCTTCTTGACCTATTAATCTAGCTTTCCCTTTTCTTAGATCATAAAAACAAGATTTTGAAGAATCAAACTCAGATTTTTTTTTCCCTTTCATATCTCATAAGCCACATTATTATTTATTATCATTATTATTATTTTAAATTACATATTAATTTTATAAAAAAATTACATATCAATATTATAAATTATAAATAGTTGTAATATTAATAACATTTTCAACTAAAAACTAATTAATATGTATATTTATTTTTCTTTTCTACTATAATTTACATTATTTTTTCATTTCATAAATATTTGATTTTTATTAAAAAAAATACTTATCAACTATTAATTGAACAATAAAAAAAATAAAACTTGACAGTAAAATGCATTTATATACTCGATAGCTATAATAAAACTAACTATGAAGAACAACTCTATGCCCAATAACTAGAGTACAACAAACTATGGTCAACAATAGTGCAATTAAGTTGGAAATCTTTGATATAAATAATTGCAAATTCTGGAAAAGTATTTTATAAACATATTTTTATTAAATCCTAAATTA
This sequence comes from Pinus albicaulis, assembly GCA_034641835.2. Classification (NCBI taxonomy): domain Eukaryota; kingdom Viridiplantae; phylum Streptophyta; class Pinopsida; order Pinales; family Pinaceae; genus Pinus; species Pinus albicaulis. The sequence goes on from JAXQQM020061348.1 coordinate 17,808, forward strand.
CAATATAGTTACACATTATATAATTGAAATTAATTTTGCAGTTTTGACCTAATATAATTTAATTGTAACAATTATAATTTAAATTAAATTATATATTTAAATATATATATATATATATATATATATATATATAATTTTAAGTAATAAAATGCTGAAATAAATATTTTATAATAAAAATATATTGAGGTTAAGTTTTATTTTTGAAATTAAAGTATTATTATTAATATTTAATATCTATTATATATATTTATATAATTATTAATAAATACATAGACATATATATTTGCTCATTTCAAAATTATGATTGATCTGTGTATGTCAAGGTATACATTTATCCCGCTTTGCAGCAAAATCTCCCCACACATAAACTTCCAATGGCAGGGGAAATGCTTCCTGAAGCTTCAAAATGTCTACCAATTTGGATGGTAGAGTTGCAAGATAAACTTGCTTCCACAGTATATTCTTAGGATCTTTGACCAGGAAGATCCTTTCAATCCAGTCTCGGTGGAAGTCTTCATACTGGTTTATATTGTTGCACTTCAGATTCATTAGGATAAGTTCACTCTTATCTGATAGTGCAAACTCTGCTCCACAGAAATGTTCTTGGATGAGTGCTGTGAGGGCACCAATCATATTGTTCTGAGGAGTACCATCATCATTAAATTTTATATCTCCTTGCTCATCTTTGAGCATTTCTTGCTCCATCTTTGTGATCATAGCAGGAGATGATTCCAATTCCCACCATCTAGCCAATGTTCCAGTAAAGCATGCAATGAGAGTTTTGCAGGCCTGAACTTCAGACTTCCCCTCAACACACATCAATCTATACTCAACAATCATTTGATCAAGCACTTGCCTGATCTGTGCTGCAGAGAGGCCATCAATGTTCCACTCCTTAAGACTTCCTTCATGAAATGCATCTCTTGGTGGAAGCTTGCCAGCACCATACAGATCAGGGGCTGCAGGTCTTGTGAATTGAGGCTCTAAGGGCTCATAGATGGGGAATGCATGTTTTTCTGATTTATCTGAGTCTGACTCTCCCATTGCTTCTGCAATAGTTAGTCTTTCAGACTTGTCGTCAGTCTTAGACTCAGATGGCTTGATAACTTCTTTAGGAAAGAGATAAGGAAACTTAGACACAGGACCGCTAAGTTCATGAGTATGGATGCTCTTTCCTTTAGTCAAAAATGCTGTCGGAATCGGCTTTTCCGACTTCTTCAAACTCAATCTGTCTAACTTATCAGACAGATTAGAAACTGACTGCCTTGTGGAGATGGATTGTTCTATTATACAGTTCTCCACATCTTCAAACTTCTGTACAGAATTTTCTGAAATATGTCTTATAACAGACAAATCACACTGAACTGAATTTAAAACACTATTTACATCATTTATGGACACTTGGACATTGTCAATCTGATCTTTTACCAAAACTGTCTTGGCAACATTCTTCTCAAGACCAGTTAAAGTAGTATTTGTCCAATTAATCTGCTCACTGACCTTCTGTACTCTATATTCCACTCCGACTGCTACAGAATCCTTGGAAACCAAAGGATATGCAGTAGCTGAATTACTGCCTTCTCCTAAGAAAATACTCTTGAAGGGAGGATAGGTCGTGGATGTCTCAATCTTGCTGCCATCTAGTGTTTTCAGGCATGTGAAGAAGAGGCTACAGTATCAGCCATCAAAACTACATCTTCTTCCATCTTCTTCTTCCAGGAATAGAATGAAATCCATACATTATTCTCCTCCATGTATGATTTCCATTCTTCTGCCATTTTCCTTTTCTCTTCTCCTGGAAATGTTCTTGTAAACTCTTCAGCCTGTGGATGGGTAAACGAATCCCAATTAACCATCTACTTCATCCATTTAGCAGGGATTTGATGTTTGGAACAACCATCCATTAAAGTATAAAACTTTTGGATTTCTGGGACTGAAGGTTTCTTAACACCTAGGGGCAGATCCTTGAATCTGCATTCTGGGATCAGATCATTCTTTTGTTCTAAATATCCAAGGCCATATCTAGGGCTATTTTCTGGCCGTATATTCAAAAATATGGAAGTCAATCTAGGATCTTCATCTTCTAAATTTGGTACAAGATGCATCATCAGGACATGATTATCCTCATGTGGAAATGGGATGTCAGAACACTTAGGATTAGGACATGGATTAGATGAAGTACTTGGAGGGGCTTCTCCGGTCCTAGTGTTATGGTTCTGATGTATGACCATGTAGGCAAGATTCTGGAGATTGACTTGCTGTTGACACTGAGGGAAAATGACGCTCAGGGGTTGGAAATTTACAATCTGAGCATACTCAAACAAAGAAATATGATTACAACTAGAAACAATAGAGGAACAACTTGTATCTATACAATCTGGAGCTATATATCTGGGTGAATTTTTACACTCTGCTTCTATTCTTCTTCTGTCAATGGTTGACCTTCTGGGGAATGATAGGGTAGCAGAAGAAGGGGTTTCTGTGATATTTTCAGAGGTAATATTTTGCACAGAGAGAGGTCTAGGATTTGGGACTGTCCAGTGTTCAGGAAAAGTCAGATCCTCCCACTTGATAGCTTGATGTTCTATCTTTTTATTTTTAGGATCTGTGAGAACTACAACACTGGTCTTGGACTCTCTACTGGGTGCATGGAGGACTATGGGAAACATAGTGGAGGTGTGACGGAAACAACCTCGAAACTGAATGTCAATATTTTGTCTCTTTTTCCTCATATCAAATCCCATTGTTTGGATTTGAAGCTGCAATATGTCTGCCAAGGTTTCATCTGTGATTGATACCGAAAAGTTCGAGTAACAATAAAACCACACCAGTCCATTAGACAATGGAGCAACAATTCCTCCAAATAAAGAATCAGTATACTTATTATGTGTCAGATCCCTTACAGTGGCTAACACATATGCATCTACTCCCGGATGCACAAGGGCATGGATACCGACTCTGACACAACCCAGATGTAAAAATTGGGTTCCCAGTTTCTTAGCTTCAGCTTGCAACTCTTTAGGATTCAAGATCGGAATTAACTGTACAAGATCTGAATTCTCCTCTATACTACTAACAGACTCTTTAATGGTAATTCTAGTGGCAGCTTTTAGATGCCAGATTCCTAGATCATTATAGACTTCAGAGGCTGATATTTTGGGAAGAACCCATCTAACCTGTGGTTCGACCTCTTCATACAAATGATCAGACTCATTAATGACTCGACTACTACTTGACGCAAACATGTCTCTGAGAGGATTTTGTTCTGCTCTATCCTTCTCTTCAAGTTCTCTGAATGATACAGACTTGTTCATGGTAGAGTCCATTTCTAAAGAGAGATTTTGATTAAGTACTTATCCCTTTCACGAACCAGGCGCACACAGCGACTTATTGGCTCCGATACCAATTTCTAGCAGGGGCTTCTCAACAAGCTTGCTTGCTGTTGTCAATCAACAGACTTGGCCTTGCTTAGTTTCTCCTTTGTTTTCTTATGTGAACCCAACTGTGAACCCAGATGAACCTACTTGACCTTCACGCAACTAACGGCCTTTCACACGGCTTCCCTCGCCTTCACACGGCCTTGGCGTCCCTCAGTTTTTTCGCGAACTCCAGCGAACTTATGGCGAACTTTCAGAAAACAAACAGTGTCTAAGCAACAATGATATATGCACAGAGTTTCAGTACTTAAATGCGAAATAAAACATATCTCTCTTTATTGATAGCAGAATGCTTCACAATCAGATTACAGACTTTTGTGGACTCAAGTCTCTGTATCAGAGATGGACTGTGATGGCTTTTACCGGACTTTATGATACTCAAAATGAGCGATCGTTACCGGAGGCTTCCTGGCCAAATCACAGACTCTGTCTCAGAGCTTTATAATTACACTCATAAAACTTTACAGACTCAATCTAAAGAACTGGCCACTTTAGGTTCTTGCCTGTCACATGAACAGACACGCAGGCTTCTCAGTTCTCCTAAGGACTGTGAGTCAAGACTCCGTGATGCGAGCAGATCGCAAAGATTGCGCAGACGCAGAGCAGGGAGAAAAAACTCGGACTCAAAACACACAAATGCAAAAGACTCAAACTCCAAATGCTAATACCAAAATGCCGATGCTTGCAAATGAGCCTTACCCCTCCTTATATAGAATGGAGAGGGGGACAAGCATTACTGTAAACCGTCGGATTATTGACACTTGGTAGTAGGATCATCGTTTTCGGGTAACACATAATGTGACATCCGCACGGAGATCCGATCTACCGACAAACTTTTGGTGAAAGTGGGTGAGAGTACACTGTGGATACCTTACAAGGCCCACGAGGAATCAAAATTATTGATGTACAGTGTGGATGCTTTTCGGACAAAGGAAAAGCCCACGAGAAAAGCTCTGTCACAATAGACCCGTGACTAGGTATCATTATTACACTGGGAAAACCTTTTTAGTGGGGCTCCCGAGGACCACTTGTACTTGCGACAGGAGTATCCAAGATTGTGATACCCGAATATCTGAGATGGTAGAACTCATCATCCCAAGCCTTGGTGTAGATCCGTCGGACGATCATGGGATTTTTGAGGATGATTTGATGTTTAATCTTTGTCATCACAAGCCATGGATAGTGCATCTGCATGTAGGACTTTAGAATGGGATTTGTCAATTTAAATTCTAGTCCTGCAATTTCACCTGCTTTTTGGCATGGATAATGAAAGCATTCTCCAGCCGGTCCTGCAAGACAATCAGTACAGAATCTACGACAATATTTTTCATAAAAATTTGGATCCATACTGAAAGGGCTAACACCATAATGAAACCACCAGTCAGATAACCAAGGTACTTCGGGTTCTCTTGAATTTATCCAGGTAGGAGAAAATTTCAGCTTGGTGTAGTGGGTTTCTTCCCGTCCATCTTTATTTAGTAAGTCCCACCACAGTCTTTTATATCCTACAAAATCATAAATAGTATCAGGAAAAATAAGATTTGGATTGTTTTCTGGCCATGTTTGGAATTTTCCACTGGTATATTGGCCAGGATTCCTGACTCTGTTTATAGAATACCACTTGTAATAAACTTTTGATCTATCTCCGCCACCAGTGCATATGACAGAGAGATCCCAAAAGTCTTGTGAGAGTGACCTTTCTGCTTCATGTGAAGCTATCATACTGTGTGAATACATCATGTCATGTATCCACTGACTTCATTTCGGGTACACCCTCCTTTCAGGTACAAAGTGCTGGATATCATTGTGACTCTGAAGATTTGCGTCCAGTACTTGAGTGTTTCGGAGTTGCCAAGTTGGCCTCCATTTTTCTGCATAAACAGGCCATGATTCATCATCTGATATATACTTGAGCTGTTCTCTCTGATTGGCCTGGTCCCATTCTATGATGATGACCATAACATGGGGTAACTCTTCTTCTGGGTCATTCATCTGTTCTTGATGCTGGATATATTCCCTACTGAGAAAATCTGGAAGACAATTTTCAGAGCCTTTAATATGTTCAACTTTAAAATCAAAATATGCAAACAAAGCCTGCCATCTTGCAAACTTTGCATCTTCTGGGCTCTTAATCACCTTAGTGATTACTTTTTCTAATGCTTTTGCATCAATTCTCAGTAAGAAATGCTTATTAGCCAAATGAATTGAAAACTTACTAATACAATTCCAGGCAGCTTTTACTTCCTTCTCAATAGGAGCATAATTTAATTCAGATTTACTCCATACTCCGGAAACAAATTGTACTACCTGTTCTTGCTCTTTGTGGCTCTTTTCATCCGGCTTCTGCTTCAGTACACCTCCCCAACCAATGTTGCTTGCATCTGTTTCAACAATTTTAAAAGCATTATCATCTGCAACATAAAGAATAGGGAGATTGCGAACCTTGGCCTTTATCTCCTTGATTGCTTGAGTGTGTGCCTCTGTCCAAGGTTTCGGATTCTTTCTGAGTCTCTGGTTGAGCAGAGACCTGTCAATGGCACATGATGGATAAAAATTGCTCACATAATTCAAACATCCTAAAAATCTTTGCAACTGAGTTTTATCTAGAATAACATCAGGAAACTTGTTAGCAAACTCAAGTGCATGATTTTGAAGAGCAATTTGTCCATTTTCAATGGTGTGCCCAAGAAATTTTATCTTGGTTTGGCATAGCTCCATCTTCTTTTTACTCAAAACCAAACCATTTTTCTGGACCAGCTTCATAAAGATCTTCAAATGCCTGAAGTGGTCTTGCAGGTTCTTGGAAAAAATAAGCAGATCATCAATGTAGGCAAGCAACCATTCAGCATAGGGTTTAAAGATAGAATCCATTACCTTCTGGAACTTTGAAGGTGCATGTTTTAACCCGAATGGCATTACATTCCATTCATAATGCCCATGTGGAACGCTGAATGCAGTCTTCCATTTATCTTTCTCTGCAACTGCAACTTGCCAAAAGCCAGACTTAAGATCAAACTTGGAGAAAATCTTGGCTCCATGTATCCGACGTATGAGATCTCTTTTGTGTGGGATCGGATATGTGTCATCTGCTAAAACATTATTCAGGGGTTTGTAGTTTATTACCAGTCTAGGAACACCCCGTACTTGTTCACTTCTTTTGTTAACATAGAATCCATAGCAGTTCCAAGGGCTGCTGGATTCTCTTATCAGCTTTCTATCAAGAAGCTGATCAATCTCTTTCTGGCAGAGCTGTCGATATTCTGCTGACATAGGGATGGCTCTGCTTTTGCATGGTTTTCCCTCATAGCCTTCTTTATAGGGCAATTCAACACAATGCTGCTTTCTGTGCCAAAAGGCATTCGGTTCTTCGGAACAGCATGTTTTTTCAAATTCTGCTTTTAGTTCAGAAATTTGTCTCTGAACTTGTGGAGAACTCAATTGGTCTTCAATTCTGATGGTGGACTTGTGGTATTTGAGTTCCTACAAACTGTTAATAGCTTTTTGAAGTTTCTGTTCTTTTTCTTGCATTGCCTGAACCATGGTTGAGATTCTGGTATTTGAAACATATGGAATCTCAATCCTTTCACCAGAAACAGTAATAAACATTCCTGCAGATTTATCAGGAAATCTAACAGAACCATGGGGCTCTACTGCTTCCAAAAATATATTTCCCAATATACAATCTACTAGAATATCAGCGACTGCAAATGAGAGTTTCACACATCTTGAATTAAAACAAACAGCAGCTTTAGAAACTTCAAAGTCTAGAGTTTTCTCACCTAATCCCAAAATTTTTCTTTTTGCAGTTGTCCAGTATCTGGATGGGATTATCTGTTTGGAAATAATATTAACATCTGCACCAGAATCTATTAGTGCAGTCATATTATATACTCTGCCTGCAACACAAACTTTAACTTCTATGTGGTGTTGCTGATATTGGATTGCCATCACCTGCATGTCATTTAATTCTCTGAAACCAATTGAATCATCAAACCTTCCTTCTGCAACTCTAACTTCTTCTTTAATTGGTTCAGGATGCAAAGTATAATTGACATGCCTACCTGAAATATGTCAGTGTCGCGTAGTTACCGGTAGAGGATTGATGCATGGATCAGTTGGATATTACAAACTACTTTCGAAAGTATTCAAAATCCCTTAAATGATATTAATAAAATATTCAGCATACCTTTCCTCTAACATAACAGTACTCATATGAGCATTACGATGCCAATGTAAGTGCAGAAAGGAGATAACATAAAGGGATGAAACACAAACGCGAGCTAAAAATAAATTCCAACCTACAGTATTGTAGCGCCCACAATTTATCCAGGGCACTATTTTCCATTATCACATTTTTCGATGGGGGTTTGATTTCATTGAAGAGTGGGCAAAACAGTGTGTAGTCGTTTATCCCACTGAACAATACTATATTAAATATATACTCTTACAAATAGGATACAGTTGCCAATCTGGCAGGCTCTTGCACTGTAGGACTTGAGAGGCGCAGCTGCCATGTCATAACATATTACTCTAAATTTCAACCAGCTTCACAATTACTAGAGAAATCACACTAATGCTATTTATAAAGTCCACGGAAATATTAACCATGGATGGGATTCCTCTATCGTTATCCTTCATATCACATAAAAATGTCAATATGATCCTCAATCGAAAGCATCGGAAATTTCTAGCAGAATTTGGGCAAGCCGAACAGGGCAAGAGAAGAAGGGACTGTGATCCGATTCCTCCAATTCATAGACTCTGACAGGTGGATTATCGGCTATCATTTTCCGCTGCAGTTCTTCTATTATTCCCTTATCCTGCTTAGCCACTATGTAAGCTCGAGGGACTCTGCCATAATTCTCACTGCTGTATACTACCTCTTCGTCCAACGCCGGCATACTTCTCATAAGACACTGAGCTAGCTTGATATCCTGCCATGGATCATTCTCAGTTCCTTAAATTAGCTCAAAATCATCAGTAGAACAAGAGGAAAATACATTAGAAATGGCCCCAATATATATTTAGTTAGCAGGACACCATTATTATCCGTTACTCACCTCAGAGGGACTGTTCTGATAGAGATATTCTCGCGCAAAGTTTCTCCCGAATCTGAAAGACGTCGGCTTGTTCTGTTGTCCGTCAAGTGCATACTTGAATTCCGTGTCTTCCCGCGTTTGAATTCTCTGATAAACCTGAAAAAAGAAGTAGCAATATCACGGCGAGACTTGTCTAGCTTGTTGCTTAGGAGCTCAAGCCCACGGGCTGTATATGCCCACGATTAATTTAGGCCAATAGATTATTCAAAAGTAGACATATACAGCCCTGCCCATTAACTAACCAGACTTATCTAGTTGTTTGATTAGCAATTAATACTCATGCTCATGGGCTGTATAAATTTAAGCCAATAGATTATCCAAATCAAAAGTAGACATATACAGCCTTGCCCATTAACCAGCAAGACTTATCTAGTTTGTTGATTAGCAATTAATACTCGTGCTCATGGGCTGTATATGTCCACCTAAAATTTAAGCCAATAGATTATCCAAATAAAAACATATACCGCCTAGCCTATTAACTAGACATATACAGCCTTGCTCATTAACTGACAAGACATATCTAGGAGCTCAAGCCCATACTCATGGGCTGTATAGGTTCACTATTAAATTCAAGCTAATAAATTATCTAAAAGTGGACACATACAGCCTTGCCCATCAACTAACAAGACTTATCTAACTTGTTATGTAGCAATTAATACTCATACTTATAGACTGTATATACCCACCCTTAAATTTAAACCAATAAATTATCCAAAAATAAGCATATACAACCTCAATTAACTATACATATACCACCCTGCCCATTAACTAACCCTGCTCTTTAACTAACAGGCAACCAGCTGAATATATTTTGCCACGCCATCACCACAACATGAATGTAAGCTCTGTCCCACTAGCTCATATTAAATTTAATCATGAAGTACAATGCTGGTATATAAAATATAATAGCGATGCCGCATCTATAAACTGAAGACTGGATGTATCGGGTAACGGTATATAAATATAATAGTAGTACCTCATCAATATGCTGAAGAGGGGTTGTACCGGGAACAGGCATAAAAGCAGTGAGAAATATAGCCGCCGCAATTTTGTGTGGAAATTGCTCCATCATACAAGTCAAATTCACTCCTCCCATACTGTGGCCAACCAATATTACTTTGGCATGCTTCTCCGCTCCATCTCCCTCTGGAAGATCTTTCATGAATTTGGCGAGTGGTTCATTGTACTCTGCCAAGCTACGAATCACGTCGCCGTCCTTTGGGTTGATTCCAGCACCCCCCAAATCGATGGCTGTGACAACATGGCCGGCCTTTTCCAGCAGAACCGAGAGCTTGTACCAACACCAAGCGCCATGACATGCTCCGTGAACCAGAACAAAGTGGGAGATCCTACGATTTCCTATTTCTGTCGATTCTGCCTCCACTGGGTTCATCATAATTTGAGAATGCCGCAGCCTCCCCGCCCTCAACTCCGGACTAACAAACCCTGGAATGGGCAAAACCTAAATTTCTAGCCTTTTCCTTTGCCGACTGTGAAAAATAATAGTTATAGACATTGGCCAGGGACATAATGATTATTTACTATTCCGTTGACGGAGTGGGAATCAGTAATTTGACCATGTGCCAAAAATGGACAAAACATGTGGAAATGACGTCAGCTTAGTGTCAGAAATCTGACCCCTAGGTTCTGCGGCGGAATTTGCAAAAATATGCGTGGTCTACTTAAACCACAAGTTCATTTTTAATTTCAAGAGATTTTACTTTCAAAAAATATTTGATGGTTAGAGTTTTTGAATTTTTTTTAATGGTGTTGAATTTTCAAAAAATTTGACCATTGGAATGTTTGAATTAATTAGTTTTTTAATGGTGGAAATAAATTCAGTACTATTAAAAACTTTTAAAATAATCAAAATCACAAAACTTGAGAGTTGTTAATCTAAATTTCCAGAAAATTAAAGATTTTATGAAAATATTGCTAAGATTTCTATTATTTTTAAGACTAAATTGTGACATTATAAAATATCCAAATGTAATGTTTATCTATTTTACTTTTAATTAAGAATAAAACAAATTATTTTTAGTTAAATCTTGAATTCTTTTTTGTTATTTAAAATGTGCTTTTTAATAACATTTATAAATTTAATAAACAAATCATTTTTAGATAAAATATATTTTTTTTTTTCCAAATATATTTTTGATAACATGTCATTACCCTGAAAATTCTGAAACCTCAAATTATGAAAAATTCACATTTCAAACATGTAAATTCAACCAATACCTAATTAATTTGAGGCAAATTAAACTAAAAGATATATAATCAAACCCTATAGCAAGTTCAACCGATACCTAATTATTTTGAGACAAATTGACCTAGAAAATGTATCAAATAAATACGGCATAGCAATTTTTTTTTGGTAAAATAAAAGATTACAGAGATGTATGATGTTACCCATCGAGGACATTGAAATGATGGGTGAGTGTTTCAAAATCGTTTGAATGGAAAAGCTCTTAATAAGAAAACATGTAACTCAAACTAAGATAACAATTTTTTTTAAATTTCATTATTTTAGTAATTTTCTGTGATTAATTTTTATTTATTTATAAAGTGTAAATTAATTTATTTATATGAGATTTAGTAAATTATTTATATAAATATATTTTTTTAATTTATAAAATGTAAATTAATTAAAACAGGTTTTTTTATAATTAAAACAGGTTTTTTTTATAAAAGGTAAATTATTTTGTTTGCATGAGATTTAGTAAAAATATTTGTCCAAATTTCATGGAAGGAATTAAAAATGAGATAGGATAACATTTTTCTTTGCAAGATATCTAGATTTACTTGAATTGTCTATAATGGAGTTATTTTTAATATTTTTTTAAGATTGTTGTGGATTGTGGATTTTGTGGTGAACTCTTGGTTTGTGTTATTTAAATTGGGTATTTTACTATATATAATTATTCAGCATCTTGAAAAATCTTTAGAATATTTTGATCGTGAAGAGTTTACTCATCAAAATTATGATTATTTGTGTTATTTAAACTGGGGTTTTTACTACAAAATTCAGCATCTTAAAAAATATTTAGAATATTTTGATTGTGCAGAGTTTACCCATCAAACTTATGATTCTAATTAATTCCTACCAAATTTTAGACAAATTAAATAGTAAAAATAAATCATAAAACTTTTGAAAAAATCATATTAAAGACAACTCCATTTAAAACAAATCACTTTAAAAACAACTCCATTTAAAACTCTCTTACTACTTGCTCCTTGCACATATGGCAAAATTATCTCTACATCCAACATTAAATCTGAACCAAATTAAACTCGTCCTACGATGGTAAATAAATAGATATTCTCTTTATGCGTTTGTTTGTTTATTTTGAATGGATAACGATATTTTCACCAGAATGTTCACTTTCAAAGGCGAGAATAATATTTCACTTTCAATTGCTTTTGTGAATGGTGGCATATGCATTGTTTGAATGGAGATATTTTCACCAAAACGCTCAGATTCAAAAGGTTAAGCATATTTTCTAGTCTAACTGCTTATAAATGGGTGGGGCAGGATATTTTCTACTCTAATTGCTTATAAATGGGTGGGGCAGGAAATGTTTACTGTCGAATTAAAGAAGGTATTTAATTCTAAAGTGGGCATTTCTTGTTTCAAAATATTTATAGACCAATGAACTAGAAAATAAGCTTCGCTAGATAAATTCAAAAGCTAGAATAATATTTAAACACCAACATTTCTCTTTCAATAGCTTTTTATAGAACGTGCTTGCTGGCACACAATACAATATGGCTACATATATTTGATTGCTGTTGGAATATTGAAAATTCCAGAATTAACAATGGATTGAGTAAACTCCTCTCTTTAACACAGAGAAATTAATAAAATTTCATTCACAGGAGACATAGTTTCAACTCAGAAAACAAACTTTTATTCCATAAAAATTGTTACAAATTCTTCCTCACACAGAGGGATTTACAAAATATGTGACTGCTTCAAAACATAGTTCACAAAGTCTTCTTGTCTCTCAAACAAAACACTTTGTCTCTCTGGACAAATACACTGTTGTGTATTTTAAATAACGCATTGTTGTGCAAATAAAACGGCTCTGTTTTTTTTAAAACAAAACAATAATACATTTGCCTCTCGGGCCTTTTCTTTATATATGCGCCACGTACATAATATAAAACAAAACATATAAACCATTGGGTCTGCATGTTAAAACAAACAAATGCGCCATATCAAAAGTTCTGATCGCCGATTGGCAAACAGATGCGATCCTACATTAAACTCCGCCATAATAAACTTCATTGGATCCGCGACTTCAACTCATGTGCGATCAGACCTTGTGCAAGAATATTGCGATTCCACGATGTGCGATGTTGCGATGTTCCGATTGCGATCGCATCGCACCATCGCCATCGGCGGTATAACATTTGGATGGAACGCTTGAGACTTGCGATTTGCGATTGCGCGATGGCGCGACAATCGCATCGCGGCTTTCAACTGGCGAACAACAAATGGACTTGCGATGTGCGATTGTGCGATGGCGCAACAATCGCATCGCGACTTTTCAACAGTGGTATGGTATATGACATGCGATATTGCGATTTGCGATTGCATCGCGAATATGTAATACAATTCCACGTGGTCTGTGGACCCACGGGCCTCAGCTTTATGGGAGGGCGATTTTAATACATGCGATTTGTATTATCGCATCGGGCCATAACAAAAGGCTGTGATATTGTATGTTCATTCCGCTTGCGGAACTCGCCACATCAACAAGACATTTGCTGGAATATCTTGCGATTTACTGCCTCTGCCATTAATCCGCCGATTAAATTGGTAAGGCTTTAAAGCCTATTCTAATCTGTAATCAAAGCTCTGCCTGCTGGCGAGACTTTGAGTCTCTAACAATTAATTCTTCTCTTTGAGAAATCGGCTACCGCCCTGTATAAAATATTAAGGGAATAAAATCCCATTTGTTCTGTACTGCCCCTGTATGGCTTTCCAATAATTTTGCAATTGGTTCAAGACAGCAGGCAACCGCCTCAGCCTTGGCTTCAATGTGCCGCTGATCTTTCACTTCTGCCATTACTGCTGATTGACTTCAGCAGTTGGAATTAATTTCCAACACTCCCCCTTAATTTCAACTTCTGGGTTTTTCTGCATACCCAGGCATTTCCTGAAATGTTCAAAGCTTTTCTGCGCAAGTGGCTTTGTGAGGATATCTGCAAATTGATCCTCTGTTTTGCAATGTTGCAAAACCATCTCACCATTTTTAACCAATTCATGTATGAAGTGAAACTTTGTGTCAATGTGCTTTGTCCTTTTATGAAAAACTGAATTTTTAGACAATGCAATAGCTAAGCTATTGTCACAATAAATCACTGTCCCTTTTACCTGTTCCTGGCATAAACTTATCAACATTTTTCTCATCCAAACTACTTGACACGCTGCTGCTGTAGTTGCCACATATTCTGCTTCTGCTGTAGACAACGCTACAATGGGATGTTTCTTAGAATCCCATGAAATGGCTCTTGAACCCATGTGAAAAACATAACCAGAAGTACTCTGCCGATCATCTACACTTCTAGCCAAATCACTGTCAGTGTATCCAACTAAATCTGAACATTCTGAAGCAGTATATAAAATACCAAACCTTTTAGTACCTTTAACATATCTCAGAATTCTTTTTGCTGCCTGCCAATGTGCATCCTTTGGCTTTTCCATGACTCTGGAAATCAAACTAACAACATGCATTATGTCCATCCTAGTTGCAGTCAAATACATAAGGCTGCCAACTATGCTCTTCTATAAGCTAGGATCAAAATCCTTGTTGTTGTCCTCTCTGCTGAGTTTTAATCCCATCACTATGGGAGTGATCGCTACTTTGCTTTCCTGCATGTTAAATATTTCAAGCACCTCTTTAACATACTTTGCCTGTGAGATAAAAATCCCACTTTCATCTTGTTCTACTTCTATTCCCAAGAAGTATCTCAACAAACCCATGTCAGTCATTTCAAATTCTTCTTTCATGACTGTTTTAAAATTTTCAATAAGGAAATCATCATTACCTATGAAAATAACATCATCAACATATAAAACTACAATCAATATTTTACCATCATTTTCTTTGATGTAGAGGGTGGGTTCTCCCTCACACTTTTCAAATCCATTTTCCAGTAGATATGAATCTATCCTACTATACCACGCCCTTGGCGCTTGCTTCAGCCCATAAAGAGTTTTCTTCAACTTGCACACTTTGTGCTCTTGGCCTTTCTTTTCATAGCCGAGAGGTTGTTCAATGTAAACCTCTTCCATTAACACTCTGTTTAGGAATGCTGACTTCACGTCCATTTGGGAAACTTTCCACTTGTTTTGTGTTGCTATGGACAACACTGCTCTCATGGTCTCCATCCTAGCAACCGGTTCAAAAGTTTCCTCATAATCTATCCCATGCTTCTGCTTATATCCTTTGACAACAATTCTGGCCTTGTGTCTCTCTATTTTTCCTTCAGCATTACTCTTGGTCTTGTAGACCCATTTAACTCCTATGACATCTTTACCTTTTGGGAGTTCAACCAAATCCCATGTCTTGTTTCTTTCTATGGCATTTATCTCCTCGTCCATAGCTTCTATCCATTTCTTATCCTTAATAGCTTCTTTGAAATGAACAGGTTCATCAACATGACAATATAAAGCAGACAAAGAATTGATACCTTCATTTGCTATATCTTTTTCATAAATATATTTCAAACTTCTGAATTTCTTATCTCTTTCATTAGGTGTACAAATGCTTGAAGAAGCACTTGAATTTCCTCCTTGTGGTGTGCTTGGAGAAGCACTTTCATTTCTCCTCAAGGGTGTGCTCTGCTATTCTTGTGTTGGTGCTGCTGTTTGGGTATGTATTTCAACCAACTCATCATCATTTTCATCATGAGATAAAAAATGTTTAACATTCACTGTTTTCTCTAAGCTTCCATCCCAAGCTCCCTCTTCAATAAACTGAACATCTCTGCTCATAATAAACTTCTTGGTGGATGGGTTATACAACCTATAAGCCCTGGATTCCTCACTGTATCCAATAAAAATACATTTCTCCCCCTTGCTGTCCAACTTCTTCCTTCGCTGATCCGGAATGTGTGCATAAGCCACACATCCAAAAAACCTTCATATGTGTGAGACTTTGCTTTGTGCCACTCCATGCCTCTTCTGACACTCTGTTCATCACTTCTTTTGTAGGGCATCTATTCAAAATGTATGATGCACAATGTACAGCTTCAGCCCAATAATCATTAGGCAAATGCTTTGCCTTTAACATACTCCTCGCCATGTCCATTATGGTTCTATTCTTCCTTTCGGCTACTCCATTTTGCTGCAGAGTATATCTAGTTGTAAACTGCTTATGAATACCATTTTCTCTACAAAAACGTAGAAAATATTTAGAGATATACTCACCTCCTCTATCAGTCCTTAGGAATTTGATATGCAACCCACTCTGGTTCTCAACAAGTACTTTGAAATTGCAAAATTTTTCAAACACTTCACTTTTGTTTTTCAAAAAGTAAACGTAAGTTTTTCTTGTAAAATCATCTATGAATGTTAAAACATAGTGGCTGCTTGAAAGTGATGGAGTTTGCATCGGTCCACATACATCTGAGTGGACAATCTCTAAGGGTGCTTTTTCCCTTATGCTTTTCCCAGAAGGAAAACTTTCTCTGTGTTGTTTCCCAAGAATACAACCTTCACAAAGGCTGTCCGGTTTCTCTATCAATGGTAAACCACTTACCATTCCTTTTCTGTTCAATAGATTAAGACCTCCAAAGTTGAGATGTCCAAATCTCAAGTGCCATAACCAATTATCATCCTTTGGTTCGCTTTGGAAAGTCTCTTGTGCAACTGCTGCTTTCTCTTCACCATTCTTCAAATCTGCTCTCATTCTGAGAGGGAACATCCTGTTCCTTGTCATCTTCACTTCAGCAATACACTGATTGCTGGGTGGTTTATCCATGATGGTACAAACATCATCCTCAAAGAAAACATTATACCCCTTATGGACAAGCTGTCCAATACTTAAGAGGTTACACTTCATTCCTGGAACATAATAAACATCTGCTATGGATTTCTTTGCACCTTTCCTTGTTAAGACATTTACATCTCCTTTTCCCATAACAGAAACTTTGCTATCAGTTCCTAGTGTGACTTGTGACTTCACACTCTCATCTAACATAGAAAACATTGCTATGTTTCCTATCATATGGTTACTACAACCGGAGTCTAGAAACCATAAATCTTCATTCTTTTCTTCAGCCATATTACAAGCTAAAAATAAATTATCTTGGCTGATATTTTCTCTAGTGAAATTTGCACTAGTTCTACTTCCCATATCATGCTGCTTCTTTCTACATTCGTTAGCATAATGACCATATTTTTTACAATAGTGACATTGGACGTTGGATTTATCATACCTTTGTCCTTGAGCATTCTGCTGACCACTCTACTGGCTGCTACCTTGGTCGTGGCTGTGATTTTGACTATTGCACCTTCCATGTGAATGTGAAGGGTTGTTCCTTCCACCTCTGTTTTGGCTTCTGCCTCTTCCTCTTTTGTTTCCTCTGCCTTGCCCTCTTCCTCTTCCGAAAGACATCTGGGTCTTAAAGGCATGCTCAAGAGATGAGTTTTCACTCCTACCCAATCTCTGTTCATGGGTCATCAGTGATGCATGTAGTTCATCCACTGAAAACTTTGTGAGATCTTTAGTCTCCTCTATGGTGGTGACAATCACATCGAATCTTGAGGGTAAACTTCTCAAGAGTTTTTCAACAATCCTCTTGTCTTCAAGAGTCTCTCCATGAGATCTTATTTGTGTGACCATTCCAATCACATGAGTGAAGAATAAGTCAATAGTATCTGACTCTTTCATACAGAGAGTCTCAAAGTCTCTCCTCAGCAACTGAAGTTTTGTTGTCTTCACTTTTTCCATACCTTGATAGGCTGTCTTGAGAGTTTCCCATGCTTCTCTGGATCTCTTGGCTGCTGCTATCCTTGGAAACACACTCTCATGCACTGCTTGATACAATAAGAAGAGAGCCTTTGAGTCTTTCTTCTTATTGCTCTTCAACAACTCTCTTTCTGCCTGAGTTAAATCTTCAAACTCTTCTTCATTTGTTGGCTCTTCAAAGCCATCCTCAACAAATTCCCATAAGTCTTGGGAGACAAATAAAGCTCTCATAGTTATTGACCAGTAGTCATAATTTTTCCCATTAAACATTGGGAGATGGATATTTCCCATACCCATACCAGTGCTGGCTCCAGCCATTCTGCACTCTTAACTATGATTCAAAAAACACTTGACTGTGTATTTTAAAATAACTGACTGTTCTGCAACTGTAACACAAAAATGTATGGAGAAATACATTTGGATTGTTTTGGCTGAGTCTTCACACTGCTGAAGAAGCTGCTGCAACAAAGAAATCCTTTCCTTCATCTTCTTTGATCTTCAAAGAGCTTGGACTAGCTCCGATACCATGTTGGAATATTGAAGAATTCCAAAACAATAATAGAGAGAATAAACTTCCCTCTATAACACAGAGAAATTAATAAAAATTTTCACTCACAGGAGACAGAGTTTCAACTCAGAAAACAAACTTTTATTCCATAAAAATTATTACAAATTCTTCCTCACACAGAGGGATTTACAAAATATGTGACTGCTTCAAAACACAGTTCACAAAGTCTTCCTGTCTCTCAAACAAAACACTTTGTCTCTCTGGAAAAATACACTGTTGTGTATTTTAAATAATGCATTGTTGTGCAAATAAAATGACTCTGTTCTGTTTAAAAACAAAACAATAATACATTTGCCTCTCAGGCCTTTTCTTTATATATGCGTCGCGCACATAATATAAAACAAAACATATAAACCATCGGGTCCGCATGTTAAAACAAAGAAATGCGCCATATCAAAATTTTTGATCGCCGATTGGAAAATGGATGCATTCCTACATTAAACTCCGCCATAATAAACTTCATCAGATCCGCGACTTTAACTCATGTGAGATCGGACCTTGTGCAAGAATATTGCGATTGCGCGATGTGAGATGTTGTGATGTTGCGATTGCGATCGCATCGCACCATCGGCATTGGCGGTATAACATATGGATGGAATACCTAAGACTTGCGATTTGCGATTGCGCGATGGCGCGACAGTCGCATCGCAGCTTTCAACTAGCAAACAACAAATGGACTTGTGATGTGCGATTGTGCGATGGCGTGACAATCGCATCACGAATTTTCAACGGTGGTATGGTATATGACATGCGATATTGCGATTTGCGATCACATCGCGAATATGTAATACAATGCCGCGTGGTCTGTGGACCCACGGGCCTCAGTTTTATGGGAGGGCGATTTTAATACATGCAATTTGTATTATCGCATCGGGCCATAACAAAAGGCTGTGATATTGTATGTTCATTCTGCTTGCGGAACTCGCCACATCAACAAGACACTTGCTGGAATATCTTGCGATTTACCGCCTCTGCCATTACTCCGCCGATTAAATTGGTAAGGCTTTAAAGCCTATTCCAATCTCTAATCAAAGCTCTGCCTACTGGCGAGACTTTGAGTCTCTAACAATTAATTCTTCTCTTTGAGAAATCGGCTATCGCCCTGTATAAAATATCGAGGGAATCAAATCCCATCTGTTCTGTACTGCCCCTGTATGGCTTTCCAATAATTTTGCAATTGGTTCAAGACAGCAGGCAACCGCGTTAGCCTTGGCTTCAATGTGCCGTTGATCTTTCACTTCTGCCATTACTGCAGATTGACTTCAACAGTTGGAATTAATTTCCAACAATTGCAACACAACACCGCTACGAACATTTCAATCTGATTGCATCGTACGGGAAAACAGAGTAGTTACATCAATGCTGACATAATGAACCCAGCTTTGCAGTATTTTCTATACTGGACAGTGGCAGTAGTATATGAACTGTGATATATCTATGTGCATAGAACTACTTCAAAATATGAACTGTTAATGTATATAAATAACATCAAATAGTACAAACTTCCAAAATATTATAGGGCTGGCTATAAAACATCCCACTTTTTATACCCAATTTTTTAATCTAACTGGCTACATTTATCAAGATTCGATGTACGTGGAATATGGTACTTGTGAGTTAAAATACATAAAATGAAATTTCCCTTTTAAAGACGATTCATGAAAATATATACAATGAAATTAATTTCTCCTCAAGTGTAAGGAAGGTTTTTATTGAAATGTGACAGAGACATTTTTCCATCGAATGTAACAGAGAATTCTACTAAAATATAATGGAGGTTTCTCCTCAATTTAAGGAAGGATTGCCCCCCATTGTAATGGAGAATTCTTCCATTAAAAAAATTGAATTTATCTATTGAGGTTGAAGTGATTGGAAGAAGGATTCACAGGTTGAAGCTTATGTAATTTTTTTAAGTAATTAAAGAGTTTTTAATTTGTTGTATTTTCCACGTAAAATTTGTGTTGTTTTTATTTTAAAAATTATTTTATTTATAATAAATATTGTATTAACGAAATCAGTTTTTATTGATTTATTGTTATTAATTTATTGATTGTTGTTTAAAATATAACCATTGTTATGAAAGAAATCTTTTGTTGGAAATTCTAAGTCTGTAGATTTTATTTAGGGGTAGTTTAATGGATTCGGTGATAATCATTGAAAAGCTTATTGGGGTAAATTTTACCATATAAAAATATTAGATGGAAGATATATTCACATTCAAAGATATGTATATGTGGATTAAGGGAAAACCTAAGAAGCATTCGTTAGTGACTAATGAATATTAGGAGAAGTTGAACTGAAAATAAAGGGCTACTATTAGGCAATATTTAGAACCCAAAATACATTTTCATGTTTCTCAAGGAAAATACCAAGAAATATTTATTGAAAAAGGGTAATGATTTATATGAATGAGGCTCAAAAAGCAATAAAATATTTTGGATGAAGAGATTATTTAATCTCAAAATGAAGGAAGGGAGTTCATTGGTTGAGAATCTAAATGAGTTTCACACTATGGTGAACTAGCTCACTCCCTTGAAGATTACATTTGATGATAAGATCAAATATTTTTTCCTCCTAAGCTCTATTTGATAGTTGGAAGAACTTGGTTGTCACCATCAGTAATGCTTCACAAAAAAGTATATTAAACTTTGAAGATGTTTCTAACAAGCTATTAAATAAAAAGTTGTAAATCAAATCTATGGGAGAAGAAATACCAAATATGGAGGCATTAACTCTTGGTGATCATGGAAGACAACATGATGGGATGAAATCAAGGAGATCAATATCTAGAAGTGGGTCAAAGTTTAGGCATGGAATAATAACCTCTTATCATTGCGGGGAAACTTGGCCATATTAAAAGGGATCGCTCGATATTAAAGAAGGTGAAAAAAGAGCAAATTGTAGCTAGCAATAAAAACAATAATGAAGAAACTAATACTATGGAAAGACAGGTGAGGTATTAATTATTGTTTCTTATGATGATGCATGCCTCTATGCATGTAGTCAAAATAGTGATTGGATTTTAGATTATGGATCCTCCTACCATAGTACCTGAAGCAAAGAAATTTTTAGCTCTTATACATCTAGTACTATGGGTACGGTTTTCTTAGCTAATAAAATTCTTTGTAATATTAGAAGAATAGGATATTTTCTAATAAAGGCGCTACATGTTTATAGTCTATTGCTTAAGTAGGCCAGGCATATACCAAAACTTCGAATGAATTTGATTTCACCTAGATGATGAAGGTTATCATACAATGCTTGCAAGGGGAGGATGGAAAATTGTCAAAGATTAATTGGTGGTTGAAAAAGGGTAGAAATAGGCACTCTCTACACCTTAAATTCAAGGTTGCAAAAGTAAAACATTCTATTTTACAAAGGAGTTTGCAACAGGTGTGTGGCACACAAGTCTTGGGCACATGGCTAAAAGAGGATTAAAAATTCTTGTTGAGCACAAATTTATTCCTAATTTAAAAGGTAAAAAAAATAAAATTTCAAAACATTCTATTATGGGTAGGTAGAAAAGGGCATCATTTGTGAGAGATAGTCCTAATAGGGATACAAAATTTTTACATTTCATATACTCTGATATTTACGGTACAAATAATATAAAATAATTAGGAGGAGCTACTTATTTTATCACTTGTATTGATGATGCATCAAAGAAGGTGTGATTTTTCCTCTTAAGAGAAAATATGAAAAAATATGAGTTTCCATATTAAGAGCAAAGATGAAAAAATAAACACTTTTCAAAATTTTCATGTGTTTGTTGAAAGTGAATCTAATAAATTATTGAGATTCATTAGAACATATAATAGTGGGGATTAATGCTCTAAGGACAATGAAGAATATTGAATTGAATAAGGCATAAAGTATGAAAAATTATTTCCTCATTGGAAAAGGTGATGTACACTTTCTAATTATAAGTTTCATTAAATATTTTTTGGCATAGGCTATTTGAACAACATAATACTTAATAAATTGCTATCCCACAACTTCATTATTATGGAAAATGTATCTACTAGTAAGGATTTGCACTACACGTACTTGACATTTTTTTGGTTGTGAAGAATATGTGCATATTATTAAAAAAAAAAGTCCAAGTTGGATGAAAAGTCATTTAAATGTATGTTCTTAGGATTTTTTGATAATGTGTTAGGTTACCGATTGTGATATCCTCTAAAACAGAGAATTACTAGAAAAAATGAAGAAAAAATATTAAAAGTTGTTGAAAAAGGTGAAAAGACGTAAATTTGTTCAGGAACAGCAAGACTAACTATGAAATCAATGAAATACTAACTATGAAATCAAATTACATTAGAGAAAAACCACCATGTTCTTATAGAGTGTGTTCGCCCCCCCAATAATTCACAACAGTAACCTAAACTATAACATCATAAAATTAAGTTAGAACATGTTATTTATACAACTAAAGAACGAGAAATGTAGTTGAACTGATATATCAAAAGGTTTATTCTATTCCATCATAATATGGACACATGCTCCAAATGTCCTCTCCCTCGAAATAGAGAAAACACTCTTATTTATAAAATATCTAAGATGACTAATAATAATTTTATATCCATAATCTCTCCTAAATCAAAAAAATTATCATGTGGTTACAAAAAAATCTAAGATAACTAATAATAATTTTATGTCCACAATCTCTCTTAAATTAAAAAAATTATCCCCTCGTTACAACCATTTTCTAAAAACTAGAATGTCAACCATAACTCCAATATCTTTTCTGGCAAATCTAAACTAACTTTTCGAAATTTTTCATGATTCTTTCCCTATATAATATTTAATTAACAATCCCAAATCCATAATAAATATTCAATAGTTGAAGAGAAAATTCGAAGTTGAAACTAAGTGGTTAAACTTTTCATTATTACATAATCTTCCTATAATCATGACCAAACTCACACAATTTTTATAAATAAATAAAAAACTGTTATTTTTCTAATATTTAATAACAAAGTGGCTTATACTAAATAAATGTATTGCAAAGTATGAAACCTAATCCTACATATAAACACTAAAATGGATTAATACAAGGTTACAAACAATCAAAAAATGGTTAAATGTCATAGAAAAGGTCAATAAAAAAATGGCATCTTAGTGGCCCAACAATAATTTGATTCCTTGTAATGATTTTTCCTATTTCTCCTTTTTTCCATTCTTGCTTATTGAAATAAACATCATGCAATGTAATTTTAATTTTCTTATAAGATAAATTCAAAACCTTTTTTTGTACATTAAAATTATATATACTATTTGAGCTTATCAAAATATATCCCAAAACAATATCCACACCATCTCATATATATCGCATAAAAAATTAATGCAAAACATATTTATGGTAAGCTTCAAATATTTGAAATATTGAACATTAGTAACCTCAACTTTTAGAAAATATTTTACAGGTATTGACATTGATGAAATTATTCCTACAAATAAATTCATTAAACATAATTACATTCCCCTATTGAATACTTCCATAAAACTATAATATAAAACAGTGACATAAAAATAAATAAAGCTATTCTTATCCCTATTCACAATACCGGACCCGTACCTAAATAAAAATTTTAAATTATTCATCTAAATTTCTCTTATTCATATCATAGTTAACTTAATTCCACTAGACTTTTGCATGATTTCTTAATTTAGAAATTACCCAATATTTCAATATCTTTTCCCATAATGACCTCATATTTTTTTATGCATTCTTCTATATTAAGACCATCATATTTTTCTATAAAATATCTTGACGTGGAAATAAAAAATAGAACTAGAGTGTTGAAGATAATAGCTCAATTTTCAAACATATCATTCGTGTAGTTATGGGGTTGAGAAGGCTGGTGTGTAAAATGACCATAATTTTAGTTATATTTTTTGGAAAAAAAAAAAACTATTGGCAATATGGATTTACTAGCATTTTTTTTATTATAACTTATGCAATCTATGAAAACATATTCAATTTTCAAACCCTTGTGGCACTACCAACCAAAAAAAAAACAAAAACAACTTAAATGATTTTTTTCAAACGTGTAAATTTTTTTTAACAAATTTACCTAAATTCTATTATACTTTTTTTTTTCCATGAAAAATGTAAAAAAATTTAAAAATAAATCTCAGGAAGATTAGGTGAGTGCATTTTCCTATATAAGTGTGATGTAATTGAGCAATTAAATTCATTCATTTGAGTGAGCTTTGTCTCACGTTTTCTGGTGTTTCTGATGTGCATTTGTTTTAATTTGGTATGGAAGTACATTTGTCTGCGCCTCTCTCCTCTTCGCGGGCAGTGAATGAATCTGCCATTAGAGTGTGCGCAGTGTGAAACTGAGTGCGCCCGTTGCCAGCGTTGTGTTGTGCGTTAGAACAAAACATTGTCTTGTGCGTTGGAACAAAACTTCCATTGGTTCCTGCCAGATTTTGGCCAGCGTGTGAAATTTAAACAGAGGTGAACTTCAATTGCTGCGTTTTTGTTTTTGGGTGCTGCATTATTTTGTTTTTTGGGTGCCACTTGCTGCTCCCTCCTTCTCGGCGTGCAGAAGAGTCATCGACCCAGCAGAAGAGCCATCGACCCATTCTATTGACAGATTGCCGGATCGAGCGTGGAGTTTGCGTGCCAGCGTGAGTTCGGATTGGTCGAGTTATTGCTGTGCGGCTTGGTCGAGTTTTTCTGTGGCAGCAGTAGTTGTCACCCTGGAAGCAGTCAAAGCCTGCCAATAAAAATAAGTCAAAGCCTGTTTTTTATTATTTTTATTAGAGCAAGAATTTCATACATGTTTGTTATAAGAAGCAAACACCATTTTAGTGCAAAGGAGAAAGTGTTGGTTAGAGGTTATTTAGTTAAAAAAAAAAAAAAACCTTTTTAAAGGATATTTTTTGGATTTTATTATATGAAGCTTGTGGCTTCATTGGTAATTTATTGAAAATTAATTTGTCCTTGTGCGCTTTAAGACCAAGGTGTGCATAAAATTCATTGGGCTTTAGAAGCTAGTCATTATTGTTGAAATGGCTAATCCTCTTGCCGATTCCTATTTAAATGAATCCACCAAACTTGATGGTGAAAATTATGTAAATTGGAAATTTAAGCTGATCACAGTTCTGGAGGCATACAATCTCTGGACAATTGTTAAAGGTGACGAGCCCAAGCCTACACCTCCTACTGCAAGTCCAGATTGGGATAAGCGAGAAATGAAAGCAAAGGTGCTGCTACGCATGTCAGTGAAGGACAATATTATTCCTCACATTCGGGACTGTGAAACTTCCAAGGCGACATGGGACACTCTCAAAGGTTTGTATGAAACTACTAATGCAAACCGTATTTTATTTTTAAAAACAAAGCTGCTATCTATCAAAATTGAAGCCAATGAAAGCATTAGCAACTTTGTTTTCCGAATTAAAGACTTGAGTGATAAGCTTGGTGATATTGGTGAAAAGGTGTCTAGTACAGACTTGGTAACTGTTGCTTTGAAGGGGTTAGTCCCAGACTATAAAGTCTTTATTTCAGCACTTTCAGCTAGACCGACACCTCCTACATTTGAAGAATTGGCTGGAATTCTTCTTCAAGAAGAAGAGCGAATGAAAATTTTTGAACTGGAGTCAAATGGTTCTGATTTGGCTTTGACTGCAAGAGGCAAAAGACCATTCCGAGGGAGACCATGGGACAGGAACAGAGGCCGTTTTCAAGCAAAACAGAAAGGTATGACACCTCCCGATTCTTATGTTAAGAGGAACATTGAATGTGATTATTGTGGAAAACCTGGACATCTGGCTAAAGATTGCTATAGGAGAAAGAATAATGAATCAAATCAAAG
Source organism: Pinus albicaulis (assembly GCA_034641835.2). Lineage (NCBI taxonomy): Eukaryota > Viridiplantae > Streptophyta > Pinopsida > Pinales > Pinaceae > Pinus > Pinus albicaulis. The sequence goes on from JAXQQM020061348.1 coordinate 43,722, forward strand.
ACATAGAAGGCATAATGGAAATTACATAAACAGAGACACCTCAATGACTGATGGATTTAAAAATCTTAAGTTGTTTCTTTATGATGCTGCATTGTCTGCTGAAACTGATGATGAGAATGCTTGGTTCATAGATTCTGGTGCATCAGCGCACATGACTTGTAATAAAGAATGGTATGATAAATATTATGAGAAATATGATGGTACACACATTTACCTAGGAGATGACAGGTCACTTAAAGTTCAAGGCTATGGCATAATAAATGTGTACTTACCTAATGGACAAATGCGACAGATTCATAATGTGATGTATGTACCTGCTCTCAAAAAGAATTTGATATATGTTTCCACTATCACTGATAATCATTTAAAAGTGGAATTTGGTAAATTGGGGTGTATTGTGAAAGATGTTCAGGACCACTACAGGGTTGTTTCTATAGGTACCAGAGTTGGAGGATTATACAGATTGGATGTGACAGTGAAGCGCCATGTTGCATTGACATCCAAAGAGACATCGACAGCAGAATTATGGCATCACAGGTATGGGCACCTAAATTACAATGATTTATCATTGTTGCAAAGAAAATCAATGGTTGAAGGTCTTCCTGTTATGAAGTGTGAACATTTACCATGTGAAGCTTGTGCACTTGGTAAGCAGCATAGAGAAGAGTTTCCTGTTCATACTAAGAAACGACAGCATGATATACTTGAATTAATTCACACTGATGTGTGTGGACCTATACAAACTAGGTCTCTTGGTGGTGCTTCATACTTTGTTATTTTTATTGATGATAGATCTAGGTATACCTGGGTCTATTTCATTCGAAGGAAAAGTGACATATTTGAGTATTTTAAAGAGTTTCGAACTATGGTTGAAAAACAAACAGGTAAGTACATTAAAATACTCAGATCTGATCAAGGGGGTGAATATAAGTCAAATGCATTTAACATCTATTGTAAATCTAATGGGATTCAACAATAGTTCACAGTACCACATACCCCTCAGCAAAATGGTGTTGCTGAGCGATGGAATAGAACCTTGGTGGAATCTTCTCGTAGTATGCTTCAAGGTAAGAACATCTCTAATGGTTTCTGGGCAGAAGCCATTAATACTGCTGTTTATTTGAAGAATCGATGTCCCACTAAGCAATTAGTTTTTCAAACTCCTTTTGAGGTTCTTCATGGTTATAAACCTGATGTGAGTCATTTCAGAGTCTTTGGATGTACTGCTTTTGCTCATATTCCTAAGGCTAACAGAAGAAAACTTTATGCCAAGTCAATCAAGTGTGTTTTCATTGGGTATTGTGCGGATCAGAAAGCCTATAAATTGTTTGATCCAAGTTCCCATAAACTATTTGCAAGTCGTGATGTGCTGTTTCATGAGCAGGCTGATAAAAGTAATACAAAGAATGATGCATGGCATATATCTAATGATGCTCATGTCAAACTTGATACTTTGATTAAGCAGGAGCAGGAACAGGTACAGGTACAGGTACAAGATTAGGATGAGAGCAGTATAAGCACATCCAGCAGTAGTGAGTCATCACGAGAGGGTGATTCACCTCAAAGCCGAAGAATCATGGATGGAACACCCACAGGCATTGAAGCACCAAGAAGGTCAACCCGACAAACTCAGCTTCCTGCAAGGTATAGAGATTATGCCTTAATGTCTAATATAATGAATGTTGTAGAACCAATTGATTATGAGCAAGCTAAACAACATGAACAATGGATAAATGCTATGAATGATGAGTATGCTTCTCTTATGAAAAATCAAACATGGGAATTAGTGGAACTTCTTGAAAATAAAGTTCCAATTGGAAGCAAATGGTTGTACAAATCGAAATTTAAAGCAGATGGTACAATTGATAAATTTAAGGCAAGATTAGTAGCAAAGGGATATGCTCAAAAGGAGGGAATTGATTATGAAGACACTTTTGCACCAGTAGCTAAGTTGAATACAATTAGATTACTGATTGCCTTAGCCACAAAACATAATTGGAATATACATCAATTGGATGTCAAATCTGCTTTTCTAAATGGTGATTTAAAGGAAGAAGTTTATTTGGTTCAACCTGAAGGGTTTGTCAAACAGGGACGGGAGCATCTGGTTTGCAGGTTAAGAAAGGCATTATATGGTTTGAAACAGGCACCGAGATCATGGTATGTAAAGATTGATACCTTCTTTCTTCAGAATGGATTTGTGAAAAGCAAAAATGATCCTAACTTGTATGTTAAGAAAGATGGAAAAGGAAATGTTGCTTTAATATCTTTGTATGTGGATGATCTAATTATCACAGGCAGTGCTCACAAGTTAATTGAAGAAATTAAAGTTCAGTTGTCACAGGAATTTGAAATGAAAGATTTGGGTGAATTGCATTACTGTTTAGGAATTGAGGTATGGAGAGAGCCTGGTAAAACTTTGATCACTCAAAGCAAATATACAAAGGAAATTCTTAAAAATTTCAATATGAGTGATTGCAAAGCTATGTCAACTCCCTTAGAACAGAATGCAAAGTTGTACAAAGAAGATGGAACTAAAGAGGCAGATGGTACATTATATCGTCAGTTGGTGGGAAGTTTGAACTATCTCACCACTACCAGACCAGACATTGCATACTCAGTCAGTATCCTTAGTCAATTCATGGCTAAGCCTTCAGGAAATCACTAGAATGCTGCAAAGAAAGTTCTCCGATACTTAAAGGGAACATTGAATTTAGGTATTATGTATACTGATGAATCTGATATTGCACTGACATGTTTTTTTGATTCAGATTGGGCAGGAAATCCAGATGACAGACGATCTACCACTGGCTATGCATTTCATATTGGATCAGGGATCGTATCTTGGAGTAGTAAGAAACAGCCAACTGTTTCTTTATCATCAACAAAATTAGAGTACAAAGCTTTGACCAATGCCACCTGTGAAGCTATTTGGTTGCGGAGAATTCTTGCGGATCTTGAAGAGGCGCAAAGTGGTTCAACATGTATCAATTGTGATAATCAGAGTGCTATCAAATTAGCACATAATCCAATTTACCATGCTAGAACAAAACACGTTGAGTTACAGTACCACTTTGTACGTGAGAAAATTGAGTCGAATGAAATTGAATTAATATTTTGTAATACCAAGGACAATATGGCTGATATATTTACTAAGCCCCTTGGTAAAATCAAATTTGAAGTTTTTAGAAGTCAGTTAGGTATTGTAGAAAATCCATTTCTCCATTAAGGGAGGATGTGAGAATAATCTAGAAATAGATTTAGTTTTGGTTTGTTGAACGAGAGTGTGCATTTAGAAATTAGTTCCATCTATTCAGGTTTGTTTCCTCTTCTTCAGGAAGATTAGGTGAGTGCGGTTTCCTATATAAGTGTGATGTAATTGAGCAATTGAATTCATTGATTTGAGTGAGCTTTGTCTCACGTTTTCTGGTGTTTCTGCTGTGCATTTGTTTTATTAAAA